>CAAKHC010018759.1:27319-40480 GCA_901007825.1 Macroramphosus scolopax
TTGCTTATCGTTCAACGTTGATGTTTGGAATGAAATAAATAAAATGATCTTGTCAAAGACAAACATACAAGACCCACCATCCCTTCAATCCTCCTCTCTCCCTCTCCAAGGCTCCTCTGTGACCTTTGGGTGACCCCGACCCCGACCCCGACCCCGTCTGGAGACCCCGTCCACACGTCTGTAGTCAGCAAGTCTCAATGATATACTGTATGTTCCTGTGTGTGTGTGCGTGTGTGTGTGTGTGTGTGTGTGTGTGTGTGTGTGTGTGTGTGTGTGTGTGTGTGTGTGTGTGTGTGTGTGTGTGTGTGTGTGTGTGTGTGTGTGTGTGTGTATCTTCCATGCAGCCGTCTCTGTCTTTGGATGGTTGGTTTTATATGTTTGTGTTGGTTTTATTTCAGTCAGTCCAGCTGTTGTCACCTCTGGACAGATGTTATAATACATATTCCTTCCGTCCGTCTTCCGTGAGTCTCTGAAGCTTCTTTATCTGCAGCACAGAAATGTCATTATTGTCAAAGGTTATTAGACTTTATTTCCAGTGATGCTTACCATCCATCTGTACTCCGGAATAATGTCGTTCTTTATATCCTCCCCAGGAAGCATATGACAGAAAAGTAGGACGGTAAGTTAATTAAATCCGTAACATTACAGATTTTAATCATTGACTTGAAAGGTAGCAGAACGGAGAGAAATGCTAAACAGTGATTTCCAGCCGTCGCCCACCTAAATAGAAGCAGAGAAATCCAGGTATTTAATTGAGTAGAAAGGTCCTTCTGCCAGAGGTTCAAAGGAAAGGCTGAGGCGTTTTAAATCAGACACAGGGCCGGCACTTCTTGACTAGTTTTATCAGTAATTACATTACTCATCTCTGAATCACATCCTCATCTTGCTTAATCGAGCAAAAAATTGGACACATGATAAAAACATAGTAAATGTGCCCATTTGCTTCAAAGAAATTAATCTTTAAATAACGGAGACGTGTTTCTTCCAACAGAACTCAGACGGCCGCTGATTTCAGGCAAACTCACCCATTTTCCTACAAGGACTCTTGGAGCTGCAACTCCTGCAGACACGGTGATAGAATAACATCAATCATGTGGTTCTCTGCATATCTCCAGATTTGTATCAGAATATACAGATGAAGAATGTTTAACTTCCGTGCGTGTTCCCGTCTGCAGGAGGACGTCCAGGCTGTCAGACGGACGTCAGGTCGGCTGCAACATCAAAGTGGAGTGAAATGATGTTTAGATACTGAAGCAGCGACGCCGACCGCAGCCGGCTCCGTCTGTCGTCTCTGAGTGTCTCAGATATTCTCACTTTTTCTTATTACTAAAAAATCCAGTGTAAAAAAACTTGTTTTAAAAAAGCTGTTGTTCTTTATTAATAATTTAGTTGTTGTGTGTTCAGACTCTGGAACCGACCTGCTGTCGACCATCTGATCAGTCAGTAGACGTACACAGAGAACACAGACCGACATCAGGGCTTCCAACTGATCATATCAACGTCCTCAGGCAAGTAACAACACGCCCGTATCAATCATATATGAACAGAGACCTGCTGTCTTCGGGTGCTGTTACTGTTCGTATCTAAACCTTTGAACTACTCACTTGATGTGGAAGTTCTGTGGAGCTCGTTACGTATGTCCTGCGATGTGTTCAGGTCAGGTCGGTAACACGGTCACACACACTGATAGACGCTATAACAGCTCCCAGAACTACAGCCGTGTCCGTCCGTCCTGTCTTCCCTCAGCCAATCAGCTTCCTTCTGTCCTTCTGTCTTTACCCGTCTAGTTGTCCTGTATTTGAGGTCTGTATCAGATCCTTGTTATTCAGTTATACAGTCAGACTCTATAATCAGAACTGTTCCCAGTGAATAACAAGGACTCACTTCTCTTTCTCTCACCGCAATGTGTGTTGTGCTGTTCGTTGTGCTATTCAATGTGCAAACCACATACCATAACATATGTGCAATAACTGTATGCAATAACTGCAATAACTACAATAACTGTATGCAATAACTGCAATAACTACAATAACTGTATGCAATAACTTACATACACAAAATGATGTGCAATAATCTATGTGCAATTCCATAACGTACTAACCTATTCATTTGTTTACTTATTACTTCACTTGTTTCTTATTACTTATTTTGTTTGATAAATGCTCTTTGATGTGTGCACTGTCCCCTTTTGCTACTGTAATGTGTAAATTTCTCCATTGTGAGACATTAAAGGTATTCTGATTCTGATTCTGATTCTGATTCTGATTCCCTGTGTTGTATTCTGAAGTTATTGTTTCCTTTAGTTGGATCGTCGGCACGCAGCTCTCCTTCATTAGATAATATCACGTCCCTCGGTCCCGCCTGTCCCTGGTATTATCTGCGTTCGGGTCCACCTGCCTCCTCAACACAATCAGAACAACTACATGCTCAGCACTAAACCGCAAATTGGAAAATAATGACCGTCTGGAGAACGTGGTGGAAATGTAGCCGTTAAACATCCAGACGTTTCCCTGAGGAGTCGGTTCAAAGAACAAACACAGGAACAGTCCGATGTCGGACCTCCTTCACCAGGTGGACAGAAACACGGCTGCAGATTGTTACTGTTGCTCTGCAACTGCTGGATGTGGGAACAAGCAACTGTTTGCTATCATCGTATTAAACATCTGGCCGCTGCCGCCGCCGCTCGGGTCCGCCGCCAAGACCTTAAATCAGATTTTCTCTTCTTTCTTTCAGTGGTGGTGTGTTTGAGGAGGTGACTTGATTTCCTGGGCGGCCGTGTGCTGCTGGATGAAGTGCTGATCCCTGGAGATGCTTCGTCTGAATATATTTGATCCTCTTATTCTGCACTCGCACTTCTTTTCTTTCTCCAGATTCCCATTTGACTTGGAGATCAAACACTTCCACCCATTGCTATGATCTGTGTCACAGCCCCGTTAAGACTGTTTGAACTGATAGTTTAGACTCATCCTATCTTATTTTGTAGGTGTTTTCCTTGTTAACGTTTTACTTCCTGTCTTTCTTTCCGTTGCTGATGTCACCAGTCTCGTCAGCCAATCAGCTGCCTGCCTCCCCGTGCGTTCGCTCATCGGTGTCTCGTTACCTCGTTTGTTTTGTTTGATTAACACAATCCACATTGTGGAAATCAAATGTTAGTTGCAGGTCAGATGTCCTGTGATGTCACGCCCCCCGTTGGACTGCAGACCTCCGACTGACGGTCCCCCCCCCACGCCGCCGTCCATGAATGTAACAGGTGTAGATCTCCTTCTGTGTGAGCAGTAAAGGTTTCTGCAGACTCCATGTTCAGTTTTGCCTGTCTGTAAATAAACCAGAGGACAAGAGTGCCATGCTGTTTCCATGGCGATGGATGGCAAGCGGCACTTGGAGCATGCTTCCTGGGCAGAGTGACAATTAGAGTGGTTGTATCAAAGGCCATTTCAGAACTGTTTCTGCAACCCTTGTTCGGTCTCTCTTTAAGAAAAGCTGATAGAGATCGAAGATAGAAGAAAATATAACAACATCTTTTCTCCCTTTCTTCTAATTGCCTCCCTTTGTCCACGCTGCGTTCGAGGGCGGCCGCGGCGCCAGGATTTATCAGCCTCTCTTTGTTTCACCATTAATTATCAGACCCTCAACTTCATACATTAAGGTTGAAAGAGCACAGTAGTCCATTAATTCAACCCTGACGTGAATTCTTTCACTCCCTCTGCCCTCAAAGCCACCGAGTCCGGTTCATTATGCAGCCCTCACTTTGATTGCAGCGACAGCGACGCTCCAAAGACCACAAATGTTGCTGAATTAACAGAACCACGGCTCCTCTTTGCTAATACTCAGGAAGGGGATGTTTCATTTTGAAGTAATTCATTAAGCATCACCCTGGTGGTCCGGCAGTGAGGAAACATGCGAATTAGGGTGACACGCTTGTCAAACCGGTTTTAGCTCGGGTTATTAAAATCTGCAAAATGATGATAGTGATACAAATTGCTGTTGTATGTGCAGATGTGGTTTGCATCTGTGTGAACGTCTTTACGTCTGTAAAATAGACCTGCAGAGAGCAACAAGGAACATCTGTATGAGTCACCTTCAGGTCACAGGAGGGTGATGGATACATATACATATATATATATATATATATATATATATATATATATACAGTATATACGTACATACTGGATCCTCTGACTGAGGGATCAGGACATTACTGGTATATATGACAGTCTATCAGCCTCGTCAGAGACTGTGTCTCCTCTGCATGTACGAGCCTCTCTGTGTTCTGGTTTGCTTGTTTTTCTCCTTCTTCTACTTCTTACTACTGGTATTAAAGTATCTGAGACCTGCTGGTCCAGTGTCGAGTGTTGTGTCTGCTGCGAGGAACAGTCGATCACCAGCTCCGTAACGGACGGCAGCGAAGCTCTCAGGAATCCATTTACCTCTTCTTCTTCATGTCTTTATTCTCCAACAGCGGAACACAACCTCAGTCTGTCAGGATTAGATTAGATTAGATTATAAAACAGCATCAGTTCCTCCTAACAGACGTGTTAATGGAAGAACCTTGTTTTGTTTTTGATAACAGGAGCAGCTGATGGAAGCTGACGTTGTGCTGACGCTGCAGGAGACATGAGAACATATAAAGATGTCTGACCGTGAGGTTTCTTCACCTCCTGCCGTCTTCCTCTAAGAACTGAAGTCGGTTTTGTATTTTAGCTTCAAATTCTGACTCTTATGAATGTGGAAACCGTCTCTGTGTTTCTTACTAATGTCTGAGTGCAGTCCTGTGACTCGGTGTCGCACTGAGTGCGGTAGTGTAACTGTCTAACTGGAGCCTTTCAGGGAAACAAGCGTTGTTAACGAGTTCCGTCTGACAGACGTATCTGTGCTGTTTCCATTTGTCTCCTCTCATCATGACCATTAAGACGACACGACGTTCAGCGCCGTGGAAACGAGTGATGACTGACGGACCGAGAGGGGCCAGCGAGGAGATGACAACACGGTCTCAGGCCTCATTCTGAAGCGGCCCCCTTTGGGAACAAACTTCTTGGAGCCTCGGTTCAGCAGCTCCAGAGGCCCCGGCCGGCGCTGACGGATGTCCAGGTGGCTGACCAGGAGGGGCTTGAGGGTCCATTAGCAGATGCAGCGTGGACCTTGAAGTCAGCCGGGTTAGCGTGAGATGTGGCGCAGCTGAAGGGGGCACAGAGGGCTCTCGTCATAAACCGTGACAGCCGAGATGGAGCTTCATCGCCATGCTAATGACGACGGAACCACAGACGGAATTACAATGGAAAGATGATGATGAAACAATAGTTCCATTCTGTGCTGGTCATTTACTCGAGTCCCTCGGCGCTCGAACAGCGGAGCAAATGGATCCCCGTTATTAAAGAAGGGGGGAGCAGAGATGTGGTCATCATCTCTTTAAAAACACTCGTCATAACGTCCCCAATCAGGTGATTACACTTAATATCAGTGATCATTACTAACTACAGTCATTGACTAGATTAGATGTGATTAATGCTCGTTGGACTGATCAGCTGTCAATCAACACAGTGGATGTGTTGATGAAGAAGAGGAGCAGATTGATTCCATCCACAGACTGTAAATACAACAAATGATGGGTGAACATTGGACCTGCCTGGTCCACCGACCTCCTGAAGGTGGTGTTGTACGATAGCTGCTAGCTTAGCGTTAGCTGCCAGCTTAGCGTTAGCTGCTAGGCGGGCGGTGCTGTGGAGGTGGCTGATCTCAACTCCTGCAGGCTTCCAGACTTCCTCTCCGTGTGGTTCGGAGCAGCAGGACGTTTATTAAGATGAACACAGTTTTCATGGAGACCTTCTGACAATCATTCTTCTTTACAAGTTCGCTCCCACGTTTTAAAACAGAACCAGGTGTCTGAGCGTGCGTCCACATGTTTCAACCATCATGTTTCAAACTTTAAAAACACTTTTATTGGACCTTCAAGTGCAGGTTCAGGATCCACCAACACGTCTCGAAGCCAGCAACTTCCTCGAGGCCCGGAAACTCTTATAACAGCACAGGAGCTCCAGAGACGCAGCCTGACTGTTCCTGGTTGAACCTCATGAAGGATTCATCGCCCTGGTGGAGCCTGAGAGACGAAACAATGCTGCTGCTTCCTCTTCTGCACGGAGAGATGTTGGACATGTGAATTTAAATTAGAATACATGAAACTGAATCATTGTTACAACGTGCGTACAGCTCTTCATCTTCTCCCTCATCTTAGCTGAATAGGTCCTGATGTCCTGGTGGTCCACCACATATCAACAGAACCGGTCTGCACCCGGTCCAATGACACTTCATGTGGCTCCGTCCAACAGAGCCCACTGTGATTTAATTCATTTATCAACACAGGGTTGATATTACATCCACCTCTCAGGTATTCCTCCCCGGGGTCACGGGGTCACGGGGTCACGCTGGTTGTTATCTCAATACAAATGTGCCATTAAAAGGTTTATTTCCACTATTTTACATTGAGTGAATCAACGAACGAATGAATGAATGAATGAATGTGTGCTGGAACTCTCTCATGTGGACAATTGTCATGTTGTGAGGACGCCAGGCTGACGTTGATAATAATTGAAGGGATGGATTAACCCATCAGATGTGGATACCACCATGCGACTGCTTTACTCATGATGTCATCATCCATCAATCATCATGTATGGACCTCTTACATCAGGTCGAGGTCTGATGACCAACACGAGCAGGTGCAGTTCACCAAACGTTTCATCTGGAGTTTTTAGTAAGAAGCAGTTTAACTAAACTACGTCGACCATGGAAACTTCAGATCCTGTCTGACAGCAGGCCAGAGTCCAACACCGGTTCTGGTGCTGAGATACAGACTTTCAATGAGGAAAATGATGCTGAACGTCTAAATCAAAAGGTTACATAGCTCGTGCTGTGATAGTGAAGCCGGCTGCCCGGGGGCCTTGGGCAGCCAGCCCGCTGATCTTCTTCCAGGGTTCATGTACAGCATATGAGGAGATGTCGTATATTGTGCGTCGGCAATAAGTAAATCAACTCTGACATGTGAGAAACGAGCCCGGAGGCTCTTCACTAAATCAAATAAGGTCAGTATTCAAGTTGACCTCAGTCAACGTGCTCTGCAGTGATTAGAACTCGGATTATCATCCCTCAATATATTTTTATAAAAATAAGTGTTTCCAGTAACACCTTTAACAGACCTGCAGCACACACAGCTGGAGCGTTCCATTACTTTCAGCTTAATGCTGTTAAGCGCTGACGGGTCAGAGTGTCTTGAGTCAATGTAAACATGTTTGACAGCAGCACCCCCCATCAGTAATATGATACTAGAAACAAGGACGTCCCCACTGCCCCCGAATCCCCCAGTGGACATTGTCTGTTCACACCTGCAGGCCATGAACACCAGCCTGGTGGAACTCCATCCACCCCCCCTGCTGCCCGAGGCCGACGGCTGGAGGGGCGACGGGAAGCCCCTGAGCTCAGGTCAGGTCTCCTGGGAGGACCTGGACTACTTGGTTCTGATAACTTAGCCCCCATTTGTTTGACTAATGCTTTAAACACCTTCCAGTTCTGGACCAGCGTGCTTCACACAGAGATGGACAGTGAACGACCGACCTGGTGCAGAGTTCAACATGAAGATCCGGCCGGTGACAACAAGCCCTCATGTGATGATAAAAAGCTCTTGGCCCTCTGCCTCTCCCAACATTTCCTTTCTCTCTTTATTGTTAATTAATGTAGAATTATATCCAATAATAATGAATTAAAGATGCACTTGGAGCTGCAGACGTCCAGCCAGCTCCCTATAAAACAGACGGTTGTTTTGTCCTGTTAAATGGATCTGACCCCAAATTTAATGTTCTCCCTCAGCTCCTCCTCCTCCCCATCATGGTGTGTTCAGTCAGCAGATATTCCCTCCACCACCAGTGTTTGTCTCAGCCCTCTGGTACGTCTATATTAACTGAACTGTGGAATATTTTAATTTAACTATTGTCATAGAAATCTGACATAATAACACACTGACATGAATATAATATACATCAGTTTCTCTTTGAGGGTGTTGTCATGAGAAGGGATTGTTTTCCTTCTGTGTTAACCTCATCAGATGCAGCTCCTCATCCTCGGGTGTGTTTCGTTACCAACAGGAGCTGAAGGAAGCCAGAGGTCCGTCTATCAGACAAAACACATGCCAAACAACTTAGTTGAGATACAGAACAAACTGCACTTCATTTTGCCTCTAATTACACTAATGGAAGTTGCTTTGTGGGCCTCAGTGCTTCCCAACTGAGGAAGTTAAAGACGATAGGCACTCCGCTAAAGGCCCCATTGTGCTGGATAAGCCCCCGGCTTAGACAGCGAGGGAGACAGGACCAGCTGTAATTAGTTTAGCTCCCTCGCTACTTCACATCTTGCCAGGAGAGCGCTCTGCCAAGCAAAAGGTGTCTCCACAGGGCTCTCCGGCTAAAAGGAGGTCGGATCACTAAAGGTCCTGTGGACGGACCTCCAACCTGCAACCTGACACGCTGCCACCGGATTGGACGAGGAGGTTGGATGTATAGCTGGTTGGATGAGGGACTGATGAAGAGGACAGTTAGGACGGCTAATGAGTGACTGTTGAAATAAAAGGTCAAGACTCCATTAAACAGGAAGTCGACTGTAGTCAAGATTCTGGCAAGTGGTATTTCAAAATAAATGTAATGAGTGCAGAGGAGTGATGAACGTCGGGACGCAACAGGACACACAATCCACCTTCAGCAACTCAATGTGACTTTCTGAACTACGTGACACATCGAGCTGTTCCAGGAGGTGAATCCCTCTCATCTGGAGAGGATGGAGACTAAAACAAACGACTGATACAACAGAGCTGTCACACAGGGACTGGACGAGGGACCAGTAGGAACACACACTCCCACTGGATACGTTGGTATTTCCTCATGTGTCTTAACTCACTAGTTGGTCTTCATTTCCATTCAGATTTCTTTCCCACTGTGGATGTTGTTTTTGGGAGGTGGGCTGTTCACACCCCGATGAGCAGCCTCAATAGTTCCTCAGCCAAAGTCGGCCATTTTCCCAGCCCTTTGCCCCCCTTTGAAAGGATCCCCTCTCCCCTCATTTATCCTCACCATGAAAGCAAAGGGTCTAAATAATCTCCCCTCGCTCTAATCAGGGGAGCTCAGGGGAGGATTGGGAGAACCGGGGGGTTCGTGTCTTTGTGCTGGCCTTGACTGTCTTGATTCCATTGGCGTTTTCTGGCGAGGTCCACCACCTGGGGGCTTTGTGATTCGCTCTCTATTGACTCTGTATTAATTGGGTTGGAGAGAGATGCATCCAGGTTTTAAACCCAAGTTCAGTCAACTTAAACCTTTGTTGTGTTTTTCACACAGTCACAAAAGCTGCACAGCATGCTGCGATGCAAGAAGTGGGCGGAGTGGGAAACCGGTGCAGGGAGGACGGACTCGGGGTTTCAGCTGTAATTCTGGCGTTTAAAGGGCTGTTGGATCTCTAAGACATTAATTAAAACTCTCCTCGGTATTACTGCGCTTGTGTGAGCTCACATGTTAGCGGAGCCGTCACCAGGCCACATCCGTCTGCAGGAGCAGAACACAGATTACTGCAGTGTGAATACATGAGGGGGGAGGGTGACGACAACGGACGAACCTTTCTGAGGTTTTTGTAATCACATTGAAACCTTTGCAACCTCCGTCTCTTCCTGCCGTGAGAAGATACCAACGTCTCCGTCCTCACTGACCTCGTGATGCAGCTGGTTTCTCAGGAGATCCACCCGATCACATGAGATCCATCTTACCAGGTTGTGGCTGAGCACTTATTACTGACCAATCACAGCTTAGATCATGTGTGATGACCCCTGGAAGCAGCTCCTCCATGAAGAGCATCAATTATATCAGAGCTGTTATTTATTGAAAGAAGAGGAAGAGTCAGACTGAAGGTGGCTGAAGTTCGACGGGGAGACGCGCTGATGGACAGATGGTTCCTCCACTCCAAGCCAAGTGTTGTTTTGAACGTGCCTGCCCTTTGTTAAACACTTCCCAAGGACGACTTCCCAGATGGTTGTGTGTGAGGAACCATCTGGTCCGTCAGGTTACCTCCTTGCTAAAGTTATAATAAGTAGAGCACAGAAAGACCTGAGGGGCCGCTGAGAGGTGCGAGACCAATAACCCTCCGATTTAAATACACAATGACACACACGTCTAATCTGAACGACGCTGTCGGTGCTTTCAACAACTGCTGCAAATCACTGTTTGGAACTTCAGGACGTATTTAATGTTCCCCTGAACACTGAGGTGAAGACGTGGTGGACGTGATCGATGAGACAGAATGGTTGAAGGTCAAAGGTTAAATATTCTCTTTAAGTCTGCAGCACGTGATACGTGCAGAGCAACGTTCCTCTACTGGCTGCATCACCTGCAGCTTCTGTCTCATCTGTTGCAGGTTGTTTGCAGGGCGGCACTGGGTGGCGTATAAACTACATTTCAGCTACATTTTTTCATCAGAATTTGTGATACAAAATGCATCAACTAATAAATAAGACAGTGTTTATTCCCTCAGACGACCCGGCAGGTTCAGAGGGAAAATACTTGAACTGAAAGTCACATTTCTGTGAGAGTCAAATGTTTCTGCTGAAGGATGTTTGTATCCCTGCATGTCAGAGGAAATACTGTAAAGGTCAAACGACTACATTCACACCATGTTTTTAGGAAATAAAATCCGGCTATAAATAATATATGAACTCGATCTCCTCTGAAAACATCAGGATGTAGATCAAAGATCAGAACAGGGAAGTTTGGTTTCTGGAAGTTTTACTGAACTTGAGGTTCTTGTTTCTTCATCATGTTTCACTGAATCAACACACAACTGTAACAGTGTGTTGGTATCTTCATCAACACAATACCGAGTGTCTGTCCGTGCATGTGATGACGTCCTCTTCCTCAGAGCAGCTGCTGCCGCTGCCCTGTGAGCGCTGGATGCACGACCCTGACAGAAGTCTCTACTTTAACCCCCCAAATCTTTCACTGACCATCACCAGACCTCCACCGTAGCAGGGAAATACAGCTGTTACCTGCAGGGTCATTACAGGTCAGACCTTCACGCCTGCTGTTGCAGTCTGGACTCATCGGACTAGAAGTGTGACTTGTTCTACTGATGTTGTAGAGCAGCACCTGAACGTGCAGCACGAAGCGAAGGTTACCTGCTGGATGCTGAGGTCAGCAGAGGATTACATCATGTACTGACTACCGTACTTTTCGGACTATAAGCCGCTACTTTTTACCGCATTTTTCGACCCTGCGGCTTATATAACGGTGCGGCTAATCTACGGATTTTTTCGGGCTAACGGCCAATCGGGGAAATCACAAATCTATGGATTTTACTGGTTACAGTCCTCCGGAGGCCGGAAAAAAGCGCTAAAAAGTAAAAGTGGAACCGGCTTATATATGTACAAATCATTCAATTTAGCTTCTGCGGCTTATAATCAGGTGTGTCTTATAGTGCGAAAAGTACGGTACAATGGGTTAACGTCAGTTAATCACCTGAAAGGTGCTGCAGTGCAGAACACAAGGGGGGGAGGGGGGGTGCAGTCAGGGTTCATTGGACATCCACTGGAGGAGCCGGGCATCGAACCAGTAACCTTCCATTGACTGGACGACCCGCTCTGCCTCCTCAGCAGCAGCCAATGGTGGACACATCAAGCTGCAATAACTTCCTCACCACAGAGGGAGACGTCCCACATGTCCCCTACAGGTCGTCTGTATGATGCTGGTAATAACAACACCCTGTCAGAGGGAAACACGTTCATATTACGAACAGTTGCCCTGTAATTTACGTGGCAGGTATCGACTGTGTTGGTGCACCTATTATATTCAGCGCCCACACAACGAGGGGAAATACAGCCTATAGGTTGAAAAAGACCGGAATTATCCTTTAATCCTGTAAGTCTCCCGCTCTGTCTGTTGTTCTGTAGTCTTGGTAAACACTCTCCACCCTGCCTGGCCTGAGGGCAGCGCCCCTGACGTCCATAATGTGGACGGATGCAGCAGCAGAACGTCTCCAACCGTCTCCGCCTGCATCCATCTATACTTCCTGTTTGTTCTTCGACGATGTCGGATGCACAGTGAAGAGCGTCGTACCTCCAGGCGAGTATTTTACCTTGAGGCAAGTAATTACTTGAATAATTAGTGTATGTTTTATATCAAAACAAAATAATAAAGTGCTGCTGGGCCTTTTCATAGCAAGGCTGCAGCAGACAGTGTGTGAGTCATGTGACCCTCGCCGCACACAATGTGTCGCTCCCTGTTCAGTATCTCTTTAGTAACCTTGTTCTCCGCCGGGCTAATTTGCATGTTTATATCACAATGCGGGCAGAATTAATATAATGAGAACGCTTCTAAACACCCGGAAGGGCCCGTATTCAGAGGTCAGACTCCAGATAAGGTAAAGCCTTTTGTAATCTATTGTTAAGACGAACGTCGGCCCGGCCGTCGCTCCTCACGTGAAGAATGCAGCGCCGGGGCATGTGGGGGTCGACCGGGACAAATGAAGGGTCCTGGCAGGAGCACCGGGGTGTTTAGTGTGTAATCAGTTGTTGTGTCTCTGCAGACCCACTAGCCAGATGGAAAGAAGCGAACGCTCGGAGAATCGTCAAATCCCGGTGATTCACGAACGCACCCCGAGGAATCTCATTAAGCAGCTCTCCCCGTCGATGCTGCAGCATCACACCGCTGTTTCTCTCACACAGCGGCAGCACTCCGTGGCGGATTTAACTGGATGATGGTATTGGTTTCACATCAGTGCAGGAGCAGGACGACCATAGTGGATAAGCTGTGAGGACAGCTTCCCTCTCCCATGTCTCCCGCTCCTTGACTGAGTAATTATTCCTTAAGCCCACCTACCCAGGCAACAAAAATAGAATTGATTTTCCATTATGTGAAGCATCGCTCCTGCTGGGGAGGTCCTGTCAGGGTGAGCAGGCACAGAGGAGACTTTTCTAACCTGAGTGTGTTGGAGCGGCTGTGTGCTGCTGCAAAGGGCCGTCGCTGTGATCCTGTTTCAGCTCCGGAAACACAGCAGACACGCTGCTACAACAGGGGTCTTCAACCTTTTTAGCCCAGGGACCCCTTGGATGAGAGAAAAACAGAGCAGGGACCCCCACTTGAAATT
>CAAKHC010018760.1:7618-50093 GCA_901007825.1 Macroramphosus scolopax
CGAGGAGAAGCATACATTTAACTTTGGTTCCCACCACAAGCTCAAACAATATTCTTCCGTCTGCTTTCTACACGAGTCGACAGTTGGACTGTGTCAAGACACAGATTAAAACGACAGACAGATGGAAGGTTAAATTTGACCTAACCAATCACTAGAGGCCGACTAACTTCAAGTCGACACTGCTGAGTAGCCAACATGCACGAGTGGAGTGGAGCCAAGTCGTGAGCAATATTAAGAAGACTGCTATCGGTGAAATGTGCCCTGAAGGCTTCCTGCCACCTACGTCTTGTCACTGCGAGACAATCCAGTCAGCGTTGTGCAGTCGGCTTCATCAAAGGTCAATAAATATACTTGTGAGAAATATTTGTAAGAACTGTAAGATACACAGAAGTGTAGATAAACCCTCAAAGCTGAGCTGATTTTGTGCTTTTTAACTGACTTAACTATAAACTGAATAGGAAATGAAGATCATTACAGCTCATTAGCACAATAATCTCATTAGAGCTTGATGATTCTATCTGGCTGCCACAATCAAATACGCTTTTGTTTGTAGAAACAAAATCAGACTAGCAGATGAAGGATAAAAGCTCTGATGTCTGGGATCTAATTCCCAAAGTATAAGCCTGTGAATAAACCCAGAAAAAGCAGGATAAACAACAGAAACACTATAAGAGATAAGAGTTCGCTCACTTGTACTGCTGGTGATCCTTCGTGCTGCGAGTCTTTGCCATGAAGCGCTCGGCCAGCTTCTCCAGGTTTCTGGAGTATTCCATCTCGATCTCCGCCTTCTTCCTGAAGAAGTCCTGGAGGTCCTGCAGCAGCTGGACCCTCATCTCCGTTTGCTGGTCGAGACATTTCTGCTGCTCCACCAACTGGGCCCGGATCTCTGTTAAAGCACAGGAAGCGGGACACACACACACACAGATCAGGATGGAGCCAGAACCTGAAGGACCAACAGTTTATCTATTCTGGTTGTACAACACTGTTCCAAGCAGAGACCGTACATGCAGCGATGCTTAAATCTGCAATCAGGACTTCACATGGATGATGAACTGACTGATTATTGTCCCGTCTGGCAACTTGATTACATTACAGATAATTAAAAAGTCACTAGATTGCAATTAAAAAAATTAGCATTCAAAGCATCTCTAAAAAAAACAAGATCTGTGGAGAATGCATGGCAGCAGGAGAACAAACACCTTGAATACAGCTGATTATCTCGTAGTTAAAGGGGTTCTGGATGCGTGTAGAGATATGAGGTTGGCTACGTTAGTCTCAGGTGTTTCATTAAGGCTTAAAATAACTCCAGGATAAATGAATGAAACATGATTCCCATCACACACACACAAACACAGCAGGCTACACACACACACACACACACCCTCATCATCAGTGCCTGTGACTGTAAACCCATGCTACCTAAACAAGTTGAATGAGCAGGTGAAGAACCCTCGGAGGGGCTTTTCTGAGGCATCACAGCTGTCAGAGAGACCCTCATTTAAATGCTCATCCACACAAATGCATGTGTGTGCACACAGGCAAGGCAGCAACACACACAAATTGTTTCCTCTCTGTTTGGCCAGGACCATGTATAATGCATTTCTCCTAATGGAAAGTAGCCCTGGCCAGACATCTTCAGCAGAGGAAACAGATTAATGAAGTGATTTAGAGCTGCACAGACACCGATAGAGAAGGGCAGAGAGTGATCCCTCATCTGAAAAGGGAGGAAAGACTTAACCTGCCTTCACAAATGATTTGTACAACTGCACCATGCAGTGCTATTATAAGAGGTGGCTGCTCGTTAAAAGGTCTTTGTTGCCGTTTCTGGAAGAAGTAAATAGGCATAAGTAGGCGACACATACACATGATCCAGCTGTCCTGATAAAAGACTTTCAGAGCTGTGACTCAGCAAAGAAAAGCCAAAAAGATCCCAGAGGGTCTTCAAAAGGAGGCCGTCAATAGCACAGTGGCCAATCAACTGCTTGCTCAATTAGAAAAAGCTTCCAGTTAAGGGGTGACAGCTGTAATTCACGATTTGTCGTGTTTGTTAGGAGAAGCGCGTACTTCCTTCTGGCACTCGTCATAAAAGAAAACAACTTAAATAGAGATACATGACACATAGGAGGCTTATGAGCAACTTAAAATCCGACCTGAATCATCAGAGTCAAAGTACGAGCCTGACTCAACTGTCAGGCGTCTGACGGTGCAGGTCGACCACCGTGTGCAGTAGGAAGGTTGTCGGCTCTAATAAGCCATTAGAGGCTGTTTTGATGAACGCTTGCATCTCCAGGAGGATGTGGGGATTAAAACGAAGCTACCACGGCACCAACACAGATGTACGGCTCCATCATTCAACACAGCTACTTTGCAAGAGCGCGCAAAGAAACTCATCAGTCATTTTTTTCGGGGAATCAAACATCGGCGACTGAAGCTGAAGCGTCAAATTGAAGTTTCTGCTTAAGAGCAACCCGCTCGCTGTGGATTACAAGCTTTGGTAAAAAGGACGAGAGGTTCTTGGTTTCTTGCCTTTAAGATGATGTCCCGTTACATAAAGGTATCGTTTACCGGGCTGAACTAATATGTATTGACCTCATGTCAATGACTTAAGCTGCATAGTGAGAGGCAAAACAAACTAATATAGAAAAGAGGGCAACAGTGAAGTGTAGACCTCAGAAGCAAGATTTTCAAATATAATTACAACATTTTCTGGGTTTGTCTGCTTTAGTATGGACACGACCCGAGATTACCATCTGACAATTACATGACAGACCGATAGTTATCTTATCCCTCTCGCAGCTCTTTAAAATGAATAACTAAAATTGCTGCAGTGTTTGAGCACAGCCAAACAGCTCCCTTTGATCCCAGTGATGTTTCATCTGAAGCCCCCACTGCAGGCACCATCAGCTGTCTGACCGGTTTCCTGCAAAAACTAACAACCTACAAAAGTACGTGGGACCTTGAAACTTACATAACAAGCCCACAAAGGTTACGTTTTTTGCCTCAAGTTGGATCTATTTCACCGTCATAGCGGCTGTTCCTCTGCATGGTGCGTTCCTGCCATTCTGAGATCATCTGTATGGTAAACACGTGTAGAGGCCTCTGCGCTGAGGGATTTGGGTAAGACGAGTGTGTGTGGGGTGGCACATCAAAGCTCCCTGTGATCCCTTTTCTAACAGGGGAGCTGAGAGGAATAAGAGCACCTGTGCACGATGTTGAGAAATGACATCAGGATACAGAGAGGCCCTGTTCAGACGTGGCATTAACATGCAACCTGAGCGATTCCGATCACAAGTCGACAGCTCCGGGAGAGCGTGGGATCACACCTGGCGTTAAAATCCAGTGACCAGGTGTGATCGGATCTCACTTCCCCGCTCCTTATGTGACTACACACGAACGGCTTATGTTTAACTGCTGTTTTGGGCTATTAATATTTAAGTTTATTGCAGGGAAAGAGATGGCATCAGTTGTGTAGCTGGTCCTTCAATGTGACCCAAACCGCCTCATAAAGCGGCCTGTGTGATCGGATCCCCGACGCACCTCCCACATGTCCTGTGTACCGTGTTCACACCTGGACTTAGATGTCTGCTTATGATCGGATCTCTCGTGATGTATATTAATTCCAGATCTGAACATGGCCAAAGAAACGTAACGCTATGGGCGATATAGCTATTTGTCAAGCAAACAAATAGTAGGCACACGCTTTTATAACCAATCACATGGAGGTTCATGTTGATGTGAGTGGATAGAAAAAAAACAGGACCTATAAAGCTGTCAGCAACAAATCCAGCTGACTGATAGAGATCCAGTCAATGTGGCCCCCAATGTGTTGATATGGACAATGAAAGAGCGCTGTTTGGTCTTTGTGCCGATCAGTTTGGACCAAAGAGCTTTTGTTTCTAAACTGGATGTTATCCAATTGCTCCTTTGGAGGCCGCATAACACACTTCACATAGCCCCTTTCATAGCGGCAAATATGTCCAAAGTTGCAGTTCAGAATGGCTCCGTGATTTGCCAGATAGGCCGGTTCCATTGTCAAGGAAACTGCCTTGTAAGCAGGATGGGTACTGACCCACAATCTTGACCTCTGGGGAAAACTGGGCTACAGTAAAAAAAAACAAAACAACAACACACGCACTGTCAAAGAGCCAGACACCATTAACATAGCTAAGAATTAATGGTACAAAAGCATCTGTAATGTTTGCTGAATGCATCACTTCTATTCCCCTACAAACTCTCACAAACTTTTCTTTACAGTTTCTTCCCTACCAGCAGCTATCTGGGACATGCCGTACCACATCAGTTCCAGGGCTGCATCTCTAAGCCTCATGCAGAGTGGCTCATCAGCAGCAGCTGAAATAGCAGCCGGGGCCTGGGGAGGGACGTAGTTTGTAGTAGCTCTTCCTTACACTCATTTGCATTCCTGCCAGTGAAGAATATCCTCCTAGCTATTGATACTTGAATGTGCTATCATTATTTTTGATTAATTGTGCAGCCGTACTTTCTACGGCGCGTGGCAAAGAGGCAGATGGCTCTGAGCTGAAGGGTGACCGGCTGACGTCAGGGTGGCTGACACCACTTCACCGGGGCCCTGATCAACAGGGCTAGAACCTTTAACCACCAACGCCTGGATCAGATGTTAAAACACCAGGGCAGGGGGGTGGACGACATGGCCAAAGTCATCAATTCCATATGACGGTAACGGTTTGTATCATGATACAGCAGATGTCCTGGAAAACAAAAGAAATTGCCAACTGTGGCCTGTAAGCAGACCATTACTAGCAGCTCACTAGGTCGAATCCTATCCCCCCACCCCCCCACCCCCCTGCTCCGTGCATGAATGCTGGAAGTGTGTTAATGAGTCCTGTGTGGCCTTCAGCTGCGATTACATCACCGCTGAGATTATATAACTGATACACAGATCTCCCCCTAAAAAAATATGTCTAATACTTTCTTGGTGTGTGATAAAGGATATAAAGCAAATAAATGGTGACAAACCCCGTTTAATGTTGATACAACGCTGTCAAAGACACACGGCTACGACTTGACGGGCAGTCAGATTCTCTCCGATCACATCGAGCGCAGCCAACTTACACACAGCGCACTGCCAGCTTCGCTTCATCTCAGAATATTACAGCAATATTATTATTATCATTAATATAACGGCAATGTAATATTACCATTACAACATCTCGCTGACATGTTGCAGCTTCCAAAACCGCAGGGAGTGTTCCGATGGAAGTACTGTAGGCTACTGTGATCCAGAGAGTGACTGTAGAATCAGAGTGGAATGGAGCCGGGGCCCATAATCCCCTGTTTCTTTCAAACACAGGAACGTTGTTTTTTTATCCAATATATTACGGCACGACTCATATGCAGTGGCAATGATAGACGATGTGTTCAGGGTTTGTTTCCACGAAGCCTCTTGGACAAAAGGGAGTTTATATATCAGTTAAAGAGCTAAAGTTTCACTGCTTAGACGATTAGAAAGAGCTAACACCGGTTCGGTTCCGGGACGATGGTGAAATCAGTTGTGTGTCACAGATCTAGAGCTCCCGTGTCACGGACAAACACAACTACCACACACACACACAATATTTCCACAGGAAATGCAGTAGTAGCTGTGATCTAAACTCTGTGTTTTCTCTTGGGCCCAGGAGTTCCGTGGGCGTTTGACCCAGAGAGCTCCGGCTCCTTCGGGCTCTCAGGTTTTATAGTCTGATTCGGAAACAGCTAAAACCAAGAGGGTTAGATATACTTAACTGTTCAATATTCAGAAAAACAGATGTGAGACTCAACAATTCTGGTGGGAAAAAAATAAACAATTCGACGTGAGTCGCAATTTCAGAACTTAAATATGTAATTTCAACATGTGCCAAAATAGCCACGGCTGCTAAGGCAACGTCCCCCCGGACGAGAAGACTAGATGGAGAGACATCAAGCACCGCTGACACTACAGTGGCCTGTGAGGACCATTTTCTTAAACTAAATAAGAGTGTGAGGAGGTGAATGCTGGGAGAAGTAAGCACACTTTAGAGGCCGGGCTGTTTGTTCAGCTGCTGTTAACATTAACTTTCTGTTTGATCTGGACACCAGTCGGATGTGTTTGGTCTGGTTCCGCCCGCCATGTGTGTTAGTGCATGATTCTTATGCATGTGTGTGTGTGTGTTTGCTTGTGAATATGTGTATATATACATGCATGTTTATGTGTTTTCTTACACAAACGCGACACCACGCATCCTCTACTTCAGACCCTCCGCCTCCGGATTACTCGCGGTCAATGGAAGGTGGAAACTTCGCCTCCTTGAATGAGTCCACAGAAGTTCCCTTGCCATGAATGGATGTAGCCATTCTTAATTACTAAGGATGCTGCTAAGCTTCTATACGTTTTTTAAAAAAAGGACATTTGGCTTGTTTTTCTGTCCTCGGCAAAGGACCAAGCTGCAGACTTTTCAGAGGCACATGTTCAGCCTTCAGGGGATGACCGTAGATTTTCTGCAGAGTTTCCCTGTCCTCTCGGATTTGGACGAACATTAATCGACCCACCTCCACTTTAACACATCGTGCTGTGGAGGAATGTGGTCATGGAAGTCTTAGGTTAGGACGGGTTACATCTGCATGGCTTCAGCATCAGAGAAAGGGAGAATTTGTGAGAAAATACATTGATCTCTTTCAGCCTCTTGGCCAGGCCTCAACTCCTCTTCTCATTCATCTTTGCGCCACACCAGCTGCTCCGTCTGCTGCCCTAAAGGCACCGGTGTGGGTGCTTGTGTGTGAGGAGAAGAAAGATCACATACAACAAATATGGCCAGACAAGGACTTTTCAAAAAGCTAGCTCTCATACTGACGTTTGAATAAACCAGACGTCACATGTAGAGACTTTTTAAAAAAAAATTCTTCCAACTGTAAAATGACACCTTAGCTTGCATCCATCCCGCCTTTGTGTTTTTGTTTGGGGCTATTAGCGGTGGGAGAGATAAAGAGGCTAAAGCTCGTATGTCAGGCCAGCCTCTCATTCCAAACAAAGCTAACCTCAGGCAGGAGACCTGGCTGGGCACGCCTTCACCTCCTACGGTTGGGATGTTTGTTTTAGGTAACAATACTATTAAAATTCTTTAGTCAGATAAGTGAAGAGATAAACACCTTATAAAAAAGGGTGTGACACAAATATCAGAGACACACAAGCTCTCATTTATAGGAGTATTTACTTTGTTTGTAGAAAACAATCGGAAGCGGCAGTGTTCCCTCTTCGTGGGCCTCAGTGAGGCAGTGAGGGGAGAAACCGACAGAAGAAGCTTGTAAATGAACAGTCCAGCAGTAAGGCCTCATCCTCACACCTGCATACACCTTCAACACACACACACACACACGTGCACCTGTATGAGTCCTTCACATGTATGTATGATGCACGGGAGACTTGTCAGATACAAGTTTGCAAACCTCATCGTATATATTTCTCCTGACCTCTGCCCTCTACCCACCTCCCTCAGTAGCCTGTGTTGGTCGGCAGCTAATAGTTTAATCACAAAACTGGTAAACATGTGACAAGAAAAGAGATATTTTATTGTTCTCTCTACCCAGATAATCTACGATGATCCTGCCCCATGACGTCCGTCTGTCCAGCTGTCTATTTCCCCCATTTGTCTGTACATCTGCCTTCATTTACAGTATGTGCACCTCTATTTTAGAGCGTAACTCTCTTGTCTGTCTTTCCCCACAGCAACGTGGAGACACCAGAGCAGGGCAGGGACCGAGATCCGTGGCCCGGAGCCAGCTGGAGTCACCGCCAGCTCTGAGTTGACTACGTGTTTCCACAGTTGGGACACTGTGGCACCGCAGGGCCGGAGGAAAGTACACTGGAGAAGAGGAGATGAAAGCACACAAGCTGAAGCTGAGGTCTTACTGACAAAGATGGACCACCGAGTCGACGTACAACCAGAGAATTTACAAATTCACTCAGTCAGATTATGGGCCACAAACCTCCACAAGGGGTTCGGTTTGGTTGCCATGCAATGCAAAACAACAACGGGACACAGGCCGAACTAGGTCTTCTACAGTGTTTTATGTGATTCAAGTGTGTGCACTAATATTCCTTTGACCTACTGAAAACTGCATCCCTTCAATCAAAGTTAAGAAACTCCGTTCGGTTGTAATTTGGGGACTTTGTCCGTGTATTTCTCAAGTAAAGAGGTAGAGCTAGCTAACATTCAGGTTACATCAGCCTGCTGATACTAGTCATAGTCTCACAGAGGTCTCTGTCAAAGGCTGCCAGTCTCCATTATTATACACTCCACCTCTGTAAAGAGCCTTCCTCCGGGAGTCCCACCGGACTCTTCAGAGTAGGTTGAGATCCTTAAAGCAAGTTCAGTGGACGGCTCTCCTGAATGGATTCCACATATTTCACCACGGCAGAGAAAAAATTAAAACACACCTGGGGGGCTCATTTTCTTGTTCAAATCTTTCATCTTTCAACTTAATGAAAACAAATACCGACGAGAGCACTGACTCGGGATATTTATTAGCTTAATCCATCCTCTCATGTCTCAGAGAAAAAAAAAAAAAGATCAGTAGATGAAGGGAGGCTGTGAACTTCAAAAAATATGTTAATGCAGGGTTCAAATACGGTCTGGAAAACGAATACAAACAAAAACACCAGACATGAAGTACCAAGGAAGATCGACGTGGTTTGTGCTTTAATCAAGGGTTTATCCTGCAGACACAAATACCAGGAATGGCTTTGATAAACTGTGTCACGGTGGAGATAAAAGCACGCTTCTCATGTGTAGTAGACGGTGCAGGGCCGGGTCGATAGCGAAAAACGTCAAAAGCATCTCATAGAAGATATACGATCAAATATGCAGAATATTGGTGAGCAGGTTATTATCTATGCACATTTCAAACCAACACATTTCAGCAGGAGGAACATTGAAGATCTACAAAGGTCAATATATACTGTTTAGATTTACTGCAGAGTCCTTTTCTGGTGCAACAAATAAACAATGATACTTTATTATATATTATGGTTTTCATCGTATTGTATATTTATATATATGTATACAAGTGTGGGATGTTCACAGACTTCACATATGTTGCTCGGCACTGCTACTATTCAGATTGTTTAACCACAACGTCACTTGTCCATAAAGTCGTTAGATTGTAAAGTGTTGTTTTGAATGACTGGGCGGCTGTGATGTCTCTTTAAGCCTCCCCGGGGCATTCCCCGAGAGAGCAGCAGTGTTTGCATTATCTCGCTGATAGACAGGTACTTTGGGAGCGCAGACCCTCAGACAAAATCCAATGTAAAGACAATCATCCTTTCACCATGTTAAAAGAGATCAGCCTGAAAAGTCATTTGTTGGATCATGTTACGCCCCTCTCAGTGACAATCGTCCAGGTACTTTTCTGGACATACAGACACACAAGTCAATGTCTGCAAGCATAATGAACGGGAACAACCTTTGCAGCAGTCTGATAACGACGTATTGATTTGGATGAGGTGTGTTGGAGCAGGTAGACATCTAAAACATGCAGCGCCGGGATATTCCAGGACCAGGGCTGGTAACCACTGGTTGAACTGGGCCAATAATTGTATTTGTTTGTCTGAGGTCTGTGCCCTGAGAAATGTTTTTCTGTGGCTGGTTCAATGATCGACAGCTGACTTCATACGAGCACAAACACACATTGGGAAGCAACACACATTCCTGTGCTGTACCCACTAAAACTGCAAAGAACAACACTCTCCTCTGCTTAGGAGTTTTCCTTCTAACTACTGACCACCACTCACTGCGCCCCTCCCCTCAGCCCCACCATGAAAAACACCACCTCACAGGATGTGCGGTTTTCTGGGCCTTTGATAGGGTTACGCCAGCCGAGGAGCTGGCAGGACCGAGCAGAAACAACCCTGCTATTCAGGCCTATAATTCCAGAGGCAAGGAGATGTGCTGCAAAGCCTGCTGGGAGATTGAGGGAGCAAGAGAAACAGAAAGGGTACGAGTCCAATTATTAGGTGAAAGAGAGGTAGCGAGAAAGGCGGAGTACTCTACGACCACATGAGCTGTAACAGCAAACACACACACTGTATATTTCTGACAATCAAAACAGATCAATGACTCAGTTGGCTCCGGAAAAACAAATGCAAAAAGACAAACATTATACAGTCAAGCTATCAATGGACAAATGCAGTCATTGGTGGTAAAGAGTTGAACAGAGTGGAAGCACAACTGCACAGTGCACGTGTCATTCCACAGCAACAATGGAGTCTTTTCTCGTTCCCACCACAAAACTTCCATCTGTTGCTTTTCTTGAGCTCGGCTGTAAATTGAGGGATTGTTATAGAAATGTTTGTCCCTGTTTGCCTCATCCTGGTTATCTTACCACATCCCTATATACCCACAGTTACCATCAAGCAGCGTCTGAAAAAAACTGGAACCCCTGGGGTGGATTTTAAAACTTGTGATCCGTCCCAGTGTCCTGCTCAGATCTAACTGAGACGCTATTTAAATTTGGTAAAAAAAAAGACAGAAAACTCTCCTTATCTGCAAAGTGGCAGCTGAGTTAGACAAAAAAAACAGTTTAAGTTTGTACTATGGTGCACACAGACACAGTCCATTCAGCACAAACCCCACTGTGTCTACATCCAGGCTGTAAAGATGTCCTGGGTAAAGCCTTTAAATTGCACCCTAAGCTGCATAGAGTGTCCTTGTGTGCATGCATTAGGAGTATTAATAGGATGTAGGTTTAAATGTTTGTTGAGCCCATCTGCCATCTTTCCAGTTATTCTGTGAGAGTAAATCATTTGCATGTTAGGAGAGAAGTTTACAGTACTGAACAGCTCCACGAGGGACCCGTATACATTTTCTGAATTATGTTCCTGTAATGATTCAGTCAATTTGTAAACTAGAAAATGGAGCTGTATTGTGACTCAATGAGCAAAGTACTGCAGAAAGAAAAGACACATTCCTGTGACCTCAACACTGCAGGAGAATGTCCACAGTCCATGAAATTATGACATGGACAGCAGCCAAAATCAAGTAACTATTGGCCTTGCAACTGCCTTTTATAGGTAGCTGCCGACAAAGAGTAAGCAGAAAGATAAAACCGTAGCCAGCTATGAGCTCTGGACTGGCGGTGAGAGGCAACAGGGCAGGGAGGAAAAGCACTCCAGTATTTAAAGCTGAGAAGCATTCACCTCCAGCTGAAACTTCCCCCAAACTCCTCTGAGGAACAAGAATTCATCTTTCCCCACCTCGTGTTCGGAGCTGTGACAGCTGAAACAACCCACTCGTGGAGACGGCTTCAGCCTCATGTAAACATATTCACTCCAGGGAATGTGGAGTCCGATCTCCAGCTGGAAGGGTGGAGTGATACGAGGCTTGTCTTTCAATAGCGGTAACGTATACAGGCTTCATTGGACGACAGCTTTGAGATGAGATTATAATGAGGATGTCAAGAGTTATGTGACTCCCAGAGAGACCAGTATCCCTTCACTGCGAAGTACAAGTGCCCAAATGACCATCATTTAAAAGTCACGTAATCTAAAGGAGAAAGACTGTCTAATACAAAATATCAGACAATCAAATGTCTGTTTAGTGTCACGGCAGCTGTAGCATACGACCCATTTTAAGTCAATGAACTGTTAATCTGAATCGTTGTTACTTTAGTAACTGGAAGGGTTCCTCTGTGTTTGCTGATCAGTCTATGCTAAGCATCTATTCGCTATCCTCACATCATCATCTATGCACAGCGGGTGACCTCACCTCTGTGGGACGTGGAGAGTCGGCTGATCAAACACCTGACATGTCTGGACAGCTGGTGTCCTTTCAGGAGAACGGAGAGAGCCGGAGCCAAGGTCTCCGAATCAGATGAGGTCTGCCTCCAACTCTGTTTCTCTCTCTCTCTCTTATGGGTTGATATGCTTAACTTGGTTCCATTTTAGAACCAAATCCAAATAGTTCTGCTCATCCGTTCCTGCCAGAACCTGTCAGCTTGACTATGTCATGTATAAAAGCATCTGCTTGTCCATTTGTGTAGACACAAGCACGCTTACTTGTGAGCTAGCATGCATGGCTAACATGTGCAAGTGGGTGTAGCAGTGTGAAGAGATGGACTGCAGGAAGCAATCCAAAGTATGCACAGTGCAACGGTTGTGAAGCTACTTAGCTGTAAGTAAACTGCAAAAGCCAAGAACTCCTCAGGCACCACCAAAAAGTTAGGTTCTACTGCAGGACTGCATCTCTAACGTACTAAATTTAACAACCTGCTGGAACATGGGAATAGCCAAGTCAATATGACATGTGCAAGAGGAGCAAGCCGGAGGCTAGAAGAATGAGAAGGATGGATGGATGTGCTATAGCTGGAATTTAAGAATGAGGTTAAGGACTTAGGGGCAGGTGTGTGTTGCCACTGAAACTTTGGCCAAAGGACAAACTTCAAAGCAAAAGTGTAACGTAAAAAAATCAAAGAAATATAATTATGCTGATACAACACACTTCTGAGTGGCAAATATGCCCACATGCATTTTGAATGGCTGTTTAAGGGCTGTGGACGAATCACGAGAGCCTAAGAAAGAGGGACCATCTTAAGCCTACAGTCGTTATCATTTTGTCATCATGCAAGTTGCAAACATTCCCAGAATTGAACTTTGTATGATGAGGATTTTCTTAAACTGTGTCGACCTCTCTCTAGTTCCCTCCAGTCGACCGTCTTCCTGGAGTGTGAAATAATTGGTTTACAGCACCTGAGGACTCTTCCTCCCTCGCTGTGCAGCCGCCCGGATGACCTTCATCCACGCACACTCGACACCACTAATGCCTAACATTCATATATTTCAATTGTTGTCCCGCTAAGTTTAACAAACGCATTTTCACTTCCAGTGTGTGTGAGGACTCATTTCCTGCAAGACCTGAACCAGTTTTCTAACTGTCAGCTCAAAGCTAACTTTAAAAGTGAGACGGACTTTAATGCTTTACTGAAGGATTTGTTGTTGTTTTTTAGCAGCCAGTCTGATGCAACAACCTCTGTAAGGCCAAAGCTGAACTGTGAGGGCACAATAATGAGGCTGCCTTGATCCAGACAGCCCACTGCAGTGCAGCTGAATTCGGTGGTTTAAAGTGAAGCGTGGATAAATATTTGCTCCACATTCCTCTTCCCCAAAACCTTACGGATCATCCTTAGAGATCCTCAACTCGCAAATGAATCTTAAAAAAAGACGGGGACGCACAAACTGCGAGGATAATTACATGTTAATGTGGGATTGAGGACTGCACACAAGCACACGTCATTGATCATGTTCTTCTCTCACTGCATCGCTCTGGAAGTTGCAGTTCGAATCACATCCTAATATTTCCCCTCGCTCAGGTTTCAGACTGATGCCGCGCCCCGTGCCTGCGAGCACTGCAGCCCGGTGGGTCCCCGGGTCACAGTGCCAGTCACAGCCAGGGGATTGATTTCTCACAAGACATCTGCAGTGAAAACCAAGCCGTGGAGAATGTCCACAACGTCAACTCCCTTCTTCATAGGGCACCAGAGGCCAAGAAAGGCTAAAATAATCAGCCAACATACACACACCGACGGAGAGGGAAGATGAGAAAATGATGAGGCTTCACAAAGACCTAATTTCCAGATAATTATATGGGAAGCCAATACAGAGGAAGTGACAGAGTTACATGCTGTCATCTCCTGCGACCTACCCTCAGGGAGGCTTTTACTGACAATCCTCTCCCACTTTTGTGAGTACAGGCAGCTGACTCTGAGAGCAGGCTCTCAGGCGTTAAGATGACATGTCTCTACTGAAAAAATGTCCCTCAGAGTATCTCATTAAAGGCCTTTGTAATCTTCCCCGAGTTGAACACAAACTTGACAAGACTGGACAGGTGAAACTAAATGCCAGTTCTGCCTGCAGGAAGCAACGCCGCACAGATCTACCCAATGCTTGTGGATTACCACATGAGATCTGAGCCACGGCCAGACAATGTGATCAACCTCGGGGGCAGCTGCTCAGAGTGCGAGAGCAGCGATGGACAAAGAGGGAGGAGAGGAAGAAAAGAACAGACAGATCAGCTTTCACTGCTCTTTGTTTCTCTACACTACAGCGAGCAAGACTGGGGCTTTCTCTTTTCTGTCTCCCACAGAGCCAAGAGAAAGAGGCCACCCTTTAGTGAGGGTGTGAGTGCGAGCGAGCGATTGCGCGAGAGAGAGGCACCACGGCGGAGTCATGCATGTGCCACACGCCAGGCCAGGTTGCCATGCATCACACCCCACTGACACACCAGTAACCAGGACAATTCACAGCACTCCAGAGGAGTGAGGAGGATAGCCCCCTCCTCACTGCCTGATTAAAAAGTAAGACATATGAGGCATGTCCTCGGTGGCTGTGGCGAAGCAGAGCAGCTGACTGA
Source organism: Macroramphosus scolopax (assembly GCA_901007825.1). Taxonomy (NCBI): domain Eukaryota; kingdom Metazoa; phylum Chordata; class Actinopteri; order Syngnathiformes; family Centriscidae; genus Macroramphosus; species Macroramphosus scolopax. The sequence continues at coordinate 22,012 of CAAKHC010018760.1, forward strand.
GCAAGAGTATGCAGACATGGACAATCTCACACACGCATACACACACAGCAAACCGTGCCATTTTTGAATTGTTTGTATTAATCCCAAGCTACAATGGTGCTTCAGAAATCTCTGTCATCCTGCTCCAATATCTAATCAGGATCTATAATTAAATGGAAGATGTAAAAAAAAAAAAAGAAATGGCCTCTATATTATTTTCTTTTCATATCCATTTGTGTCAGACTGGCTCAGCTCTATTTAGGGTTACGAGAAAAAAGGGGCAGATAGAGAGAGAATCACTGGCATTCTATTTCTAGATCAGTTAGATCTAAGAAACTAACTTTGCTCTGCAGCTCATGTAACTCCAATTAAACTATCATGAAAATGGGATGTCAGGGATCTGCAGGGACTTCCTGCGGTGAGCAGGGGGCTCGATCCTAGCCTGAAAAAAATCACCAAGAAACTCATGACTCGACAGCAAATTTCAAAGGGGTTGAAGCTACGTGCGGTGCTAACATGCTTTGCCGGGCCAGTTACATAGCAGGATATCACGTAGCATACCAGTATATCAGAACTTGGAAATGCAGTAATAGAGGTATTAATTGACTTTGTTAATTCCACCAAGTTTGTCTGTTAGCAGGATTGCACAAAAACTACACAGATGATTTTCAACTTAATTATTTGAGAGGTTGTTGGCCAAGGAAGAACCTATTAAATTCAAGGGCGTATTGATAGAACATAGCAATAAATGATCGTTTAACATAAGCATTGGAGGATCTGTGTGTTCCGAGTGACAATCTGTCAAAAAGGACAAACCCGAGAGAGAAGAGAGTCGCCTATAGCCTACTGCAAGCGAGAGGCACATCTCCATCTTGATCTACTGCAAGATGGAGTAGATAAAGATGGAGTCGTCCGGCAGCTGACTGGCGGTTTCGGTTTTCTTCCTGTATATCAGATCATACATGACGTCGTGGTTCACTTGGAAATGAGTCATACATTTTCTGGTTCTCTTTGCACAAAGACGGCTATTATTTCCAGATAAAGTTGCCAGTGAACAACAAGAGTGGAACACAAAGTACAAATATGTAAAACAGAAGATTGAAGACTCATGAAGGATTTATTGGAACAGCCATTGGGCATCAAGGACCCCTGCTGTCGGTGAACCAATCCGACAGGCCAGAGGAGGGAGTCAGCAGAGCTGGGGATTCAGGCCAGGGAGCAGAGGTCAGGGGTTTGACGACCACAGGGTCAAGATGTCCTGGACAGAGAGCCGCCACCAGGGAGTCAGTGAGACAGAGAGGAGGCAGGACTGACTGAAACTGAATAGCTTATAAGATGTGTCAGTAGTGCTACTAATGAAATTCGGAGAATAATTTGACTATTCTGTGTGCGAGTGTGTTATGAGTGCTAGAAATAGTTGGTGACTCAGTTGGATTCCACTCTTTCATCTGACTGTAAACGACGGGCAAGAACAGGATGGAAAGCAATAGTTCATCTATTGCATAATGAATGCATGACATGAGGTCTCATGACAACCGAGTGATTGTGTTATTTATGGAAACAGTTGACCAGTGTTGCATAGCAGATAGGAGATTTCGGGGAAGTTAAAAGCTTCAGAAATGTTTATAAAAATATAAAAGGCACGCTTGAAGTGCACTCGACCTCTGCAAGGGTTCATGTCACACCTCCCGAGAAATGAATGAAAAGGCCCGAAGCTGCTACAAATATTTAAAAGGTTCTTTCTCGTCCTGTGCTCCACCTCTCCAACAACGTTCATGAAAACTGGCCTGGTAGTTTTTGCATCAAACATATGACATCATATTCATATATAATTCAACATTAGCAGTCAGCCTGGGAGAAATCCTCTTTGAAAGTTACAGACGTGCACGTCTCCTGTGTGACCACTGGACACAATAAACCTGCAGAACAACATGATCTTTATCCAAAAAATGTATCTTTGTTATTCCCCAGCATCCCTCATCCACGGCTGGGACCACAGCTATGGCTTCAGATTCCATCTCGGGGGAGGGTGGAGGAGAGTTCAGGCCAGAGCTTCATAAGACCTGCTTGGGGGCTGCTGAGACACAAGCCATAGCTGCACATTCTGCCCAGGCGGCTTCCTCCTGCAGCCCACAATGAGCCTTTATTGTGAGGCTGATAAGATGAGACCATGGGAAACTCACTCAGCTCCTTACTGCATTACTATAAACAGCCGTAGCGAGGGAAGCCGAGGGAAGCTGAGGGAAGCTGAGGGAAGCTGAGGGAAGCTGAGGGAAGCTGAGGGAGAGGTGACCACATGAAGCAGCATGAACATTTTGGGGGTATCCGCAGCAGCAAGATTGGATTATAATTTCAAACAAGGTCATGTAAGCTATAATCAATCATGGTTCCAGATGTAAAGGGGATGAAGCTTTTTTTCATTGACCACTGCTTTTTATAACACTATTCCCCACCCTCTCACCATCCGCCCAAGCGGGCAATCGTACCTCACAGGGTGGTCTTTGGTTATTGATTAGGTGGGCAGTGGACTCAAAGCTTGCTTCCTTCAGGTCATGAGGTCACGGTAAGAGAAAGGCAAACGGGGGATGGGACTAGGAGGAGTCACACGATCAGTAAATTAAACTTGCTCATCTGTGTTAAGGGTGGAGTGGTGGGGGGGTTGTGTGAAACTAAACATGTAAAATGTGTTTTATACATATATATTTTGTAAATATCTGATGCTACTTACAATTCACTTTTGTTATTTAGCGAAAAAACTGTGCGGGGGATTAAAAATGTTAAAAGGATTTCAAGACTGAAAACAATTTTCGTTCCCTGCCAGAGGCAATAATATGTCAGTAATAAAGTGGGATTGTCGAGGTCAAAGACCTGGGTTTATAACTTTGAGAAGCATCTGGGAAATCAAATAAGATGACAAGCTATCGTGCAGATATGTCTACATATCTTTACACATGAAATATACTAACAGACGCTTAAGGGGAAATTATTGAAGAACTGGCATCAACGAACAACGAAGTTTGTCGAGTGCAGGAAATAGGACTAGTCGTTGATGAATGATGACAAGTCAGCACTATAAGAGCCGCCGGCTTGTTATTCCTGCAAAGCATTTCATTGTTTGGAATCACATTATTTCAGTAAGGCTGGGAAGGTGGCCAGCTGAGGGAAGTCGGAAGTGGAGAGACATACAGGCACAAGTGATCAGATAAGGTGAACACAGTGCTCCTGTTGTTCCTAAAAATACTGTGCATCCTTTGATTTGTTTATGTCTCAGACTTTGGATCTATTTTGATCCTTGACGTGTATTCTTTTGTATTATCATTATCATTCTTTCACGAGCTAAAAGCGAACGCATCAGATTTTTCTCATCGTGTTTTTATCACAAGCTGAGACATCAGTGTTGGGGTGCAAAACACGGAGATAACATGCTGCGGCTCCAGAGTCGCTCTGCCTGATCAGCTCTCAGCCCGTCGGCCTGGAGGCTCCTGCTCAGTCTGAAGGATTCGAACATTCAGAGTTGGTGTGGATCAATATGCTTTCTGAGTGATTCAAGCATCTGCATTCTGACAGACGGTTAGACACTCCTTATCTGAACACATCAGTAATCAACCTGATGACTTAATAACTCAATAGCAAATCATCCCTTTATAAACACAAGAGCTTGCTGATTTACCAAATCCATACTTAGCAACCATCAGCAAAGTGAGACTGTTGCTAGTAGAAGTAACTGGGGGACCTGCAGCTTAACTTTGGTTTCGAGGAGGTTAATTCATCAAGTAACAACTTGGGAACAGCTTGTCAAACCCTTGACACAAAAGGGGGGAAGCTGTGGCAGATGTCACATTGTTTAAGTGAATGCATCGAATAAGGGCCGGCAAGGAAACTTTACTTACAACATGTGTGAGCACTGATCTTTAAAAGCTTTCGCTACCAGTAAACAGATAAACAGCTTACATGTGACAGATGAGTCTGCTGAACACACTCAGACGCAGATTAAACAAGTCGACCAAGTCCGAGCTTATGACCTCCGCCTTCACTTATTCCTGCAGTGACCTCATACCGTCGCTTCCCAACCCCCAATCTCCTTCACTATAATCCAGTCCTACAGGGTGGCAGGCAGCAACATGGCCTGATGGTCTAACTGTGTATGTCTGCCTTCCTGTCTGTCCATCTGCTTCGGTCCCAGCAGTGGTTCGAGGGACTTAACGTTGTCCAGAAAGTAGCCAAAATCTCTCTAAATCCCCCTTCAACCCTCCCTCTTATGTCCATTCCCCCTCCGGTTTACTTTCTCTCTGAACATGGTCCAACCCCATTAAATTCTATTAACACCCTGTACCTCCTTTTAGCTATTACTGTGCAGCTCCACACCGAATCTCATCAAGCTCATTACCACCAGCCACTTCGGCCCCCAACAGGGATCCCTCTCCATGCACCGACACCAACAACAGTGAGAGGTCAGGAAAATAACTAGCAGCAGGACGATGCATGTGCAGCAGTCCAAAGAAGAATGCATTTACTTCTCAAACTCTGCAGGATTCATTCACAGGTAGAACAGCTCAAGTCAGCGTCACACTACAGTGGGTCTGACCGGACCGTTGCTTTGCGTTACAACTGGAGAAATTTGACATTTGCATAGTCTTTTTTTTGTATGGGATAGTGATGCAGTCATATTGAAAAGGGGTTTGTTTGGCTTTTTAGAAGGGGAGGTGATGGGGGGAGGGTTGCAGCAATGCCCCGATGGCCTTTGTGGCTTCATTGAAAAGCACAGCGGGGAAAGCGAGGCTTTGGTCGTGCTCAGCAGAGTTTATTAAAACTGCAGAAAGGGTGAGCGGCCACAGATGGTGCTGTCAATAAACATTCACCCACCCATGCAAAAGCTGGTGCACACAAATCACACACCAATGCCACACCCAATACCATACCACTAAGTGTAAATGCACTACAGACACGCACACAATTATAGACACAGCGGTAGTGGAAACAGATGGTGAATGTGTGAATGGGTATGTGATGTTCTGAAGAAGTGCTTATAGAGGTGTTGGGATTCCATTAGTCCTCCAACCTCTAACCCCCATCAACACCTCTTGGAAGCGGCTATGACAGTGAATAACAACAATATCAGCTGAGCAGCTGCTGCTAGAGCTCTTGTGTTTCAGTTTCAAAAACTTTATTGTTATTCACAACATACACAAAGTGCACATATGAACGAAATTCCGTTGCAACTTTTCTCCCAACGGCATTTTCATTTAAATAATAAATAAATAAATAAAAAAAGTAAAACACTGCACACTTATATTTACACCTGTAAGATAAATTATTGTGTAGAATAGTTTATGTCTGTGACAAACATAGCTACATCTGGTACTCAACATAACTATTCAGATTCATAGATGAGGCTTTTATAAAGTTTACGGACCCTCAAAGGAAATGACACACATACTGTCAGTCAGTGCACCAAGTCTCTGAGTGACTCTACATGCAGGAAGATGCACTCCATCAAATAGCTGCACAGTGGTGTTAATGGGACTGAATGTGACCGTTACATAAGGTCAGGTTGGAGTGACAGCTGGTTTTCAGCATGGCAGGTTCATTCCAAAGCACCACTGACAGTCTTCACTAATGAAGAGGAAGTGGGACGTAAAGATACAGGAGTCTGGCAGCTGCTTCAATATTCAATATCACTTTATTTCAAAAGGCAGGTAAGTCGTGAAGTTGGACTCGGACCCCCCAAAGCGTCAGCTACCGTATCTAACGCTACAGAAAACAATTCAAAACCCAGCAGCAGCTTCAGCTAAGAATTCTTTATATCATCTGTAACATAATATACTGAAGGTAGCCTAATGCGTAGCAAATTAATTCATTGCATGTCTTCCCTCAAGAGACTATTTATTATTTACACTGTTTTATTATCTCAAGATAAATATCTTAAGCGAGATTAAACGCAGGTACAACTAAAAGTCAGACAGGAAGACGATGGAGCAGAAGTGCTGCCAGGTCTTTCTAGTGATCTCACACACGCACACGCTCTTTGGATACTTAAGGTGTGTTTAATCTTGACATGGGCTGATCGCAACGGTAAAATACAGTCTCAGTAATAAATATAAAGAGCCTAGTCTCTTTCAAGCCACGTCAAACACTGGGTTTGGACAAATGAAGCACTAGCACAACAAAGGCATTTTCATTTTTGCACAAAGCGTACAGTTGCAGTGTTTTAAAGGAGACTTGCACGCTATATATTTGGCTTGAGGTTATATTCTACCAATGCAATGACTTTTTAAAAGAAGGCAGCTTCAATACGGCCTCATTATCTTAAAGATTTATTGCGATATGAAGTACACAAAACTGATTTAAGGCATAAAGTCAATCTCAGTATGATCCAGATGTCATGCATGTATGATGAACTTGCACATCTTAATCTCCTGCCATGTGATTGGACATGATTAATTCACACTCTTACCAATACAAATAAACCCAGCAACTAACCACTTCCTGAATCATATTACTGTGGAAGAAGATCACAACCACACACCATCTCCGTTTGTTTTCTTTCCTTTAATCCTCCTGCAAACCAACACGGGCAGACCGCTCTCTTTGAGTTTGCAGAGGCTCTGATTACGATCGTCAATGAGGGCAGGTCAAAGGGTGCAGCCTTTATGATGATCTGGGAGAGGACCCCTGTCAGAGGCTCAAGGAGACCCACCATTGGGAGTCACGACCCACCGGACATAAACAGCGAGCGAAGAAAGAGAACAACAACAAAACAAGAAAGAATGCCCTGTTCCACCAGTAACAGATGCACAAACAGAATGCCAGTGTACCCACAAACTTAAAACAATCTTCTTAATGTTTTTGTTTTTCCCAAACAAGCTCTGCCTCAATATAGCTGTCGACTCAGCCATTAGAAATAAATTAAATCCCTGTGCTACAGAGCTTCGATAAAAGCACTATTTCACAGACAGACCAAAATTATAGTAATTTTAATTTTATGAGTAAGAAGATAAAAGGGGCTTCTGGAGGGTACTTAAGAAGCAAATGTCAGCTACATGCCATGTCGAGACACCGAACAGTAACATTGTAGAGAGGCTTGCAAACATGCAGAATATGCAGAACTCCTGCACAGCAAGATGATGGTAGATTATCACATTGCACGTTTCCCCTAGTCAAATTAAAACAGAAGACTTCAGGCTACGGATCAATATGGTTATGTAAGATGAGGCATAACTGTGCGCCAGATATTTGTTGGAATACTGTGAAGATTAGAGGATGCGGACCGGAGGACCGAACAAGCAGCTCAGAGCCTTATCTTGGCTGCTTGTTGTTCTGCATCGCGAATCATCAGTGTCTGTTTAACAGATTCTGCCTCTGGCTATCGCAGCTCCACTGCAGATGTGATCCCAGTCATTATCACTCCAAACTCTCAACTCATAAAACACTTAACAGCTGCCAAATCAAAACAGAATACTCCGTGTTGTATTAACACTCATTACCGAGCAGTTTCTTCCACTCTTAACCAAACAACACAAATATCCCAGCAGCTATTTCTTTTCCAAAACAAACACGTTCTACGTTCGCTGGAGTCATCCAAGCTAACACCTTGTTATGCTTTGCCACTAACCATTTACAGGAGGTCCATTAGATACGACTGTGCTGTGCTGGAAAATATGAAACATAATGTCTCACCACGGCTAATTAGTGAATGAATCTGAATTTGGAGATAAATGACGTAGGGGTGTAACAGTACAGAAAAGTCACACTTCATAGTCATAGTTTCACTGACTCAGATCAGCTGGAACTAAGCTTGGCATAGCATGTTGCTAACTTTGCTAATGGCTTACAGCTACAGGTTTCTGGCTGACACCCACACTGAACTTTGGGTCTGCATTACATTAATATTCGCAGAGTCTAACGCACATTCTCCCTGAGACTGCATGCACCCAACCATAAAGTCCGCACCACAACAGTTGGGAAAACATATACCCCCTAAAATTAAGACGAAAAAAATGTCTGTCAAGGATAAATGTAACACAAAAGGGTGTTCCTCAAACGTCCTCAGGAAGTGTCTTTGTCCTACTGATGGATAGGAAATAAATCAAGTCTCAAATTTAACACCCACAGGTTATTTGCAATGCAAAAAGAGCCAGTACAGTACTTTAGGCAAATAGCTAAGCACTACTAGTGTTATTACCTCTCCCCACTGAAAAACACATGACAAACCTAAGCACATTCGCCTCTGAATTCTGGGTCTTCATTGATACAATACAATGCAACATTGATTTACTGAAGCTCCTGTGGTGCAATCTAGCAACGGCTAGTCCCAGCAGCATCAGGTTGTTGTTATTACTCCGCTGGATTCTGCATGACAAATGGGAGGTTTTCTTGTCCCCTTGTTTATCGTCCCCTGTGACTGTGCATCACCTTCCATAATAGCCTGAAAGCCCTAAGTCATCCTCACTAGTAGTAAAGGAAGGGTGCCAAAGACTTCTTGCAAATGAGAGCTCTCAGGCACATGCAAATCTTGTAATTCTTTCAAGCACCACAGCTCTCTTCTCTAGCCCCTGACCCCCACTGTCCCACCTCCCCCGTCTGTGAGTATGAGGTTGCATACAGGGATGTGAATAGGTGGTATTTCAGCATGCTAATAGCACTGAAGAACAGAGCTGGCTGGCTGGGGGCCAAATCCCCATGGTTACCTTGGAGCAGCCAACTGCCTCTTTCTTGTGTTGGTCCATCTGGGAATAAGCTACCTCTACTCTGAATGCACAGGGGGGCTTGAACAAGACAAGATAAGTTAGGGTAGCGTCATTACAGTGTCTTGCACATCTCTAAATCATCCACCTAAATCAAGGCAGGTAGCAGTTTTATGCCTTGGTGGTGTTTGGTGACAGTCAACAGAGAGGCAGGACCAAAGATAAAGACCCATCTCCTCTTTAGTGCCCCTGAGCAATATACTCCATCTTCATACAGGTGTGTTGCCTGGACATGTACTTTGCTAGGTTGCAAAGAGCAGCTACAATGCTGAGATTGATCCACACAGTCTCACACAAACTCTGTAATAGTGAGAAAAAAACTCCAGGACACGCTTAGCTGGTTACAGGTTGTTGAATACATCAACATGATGTGAGGTACCACACCAACTTCATGGTGATTAATGTGTCGAGGTGGCAAAAAACCTAATTGTGTGACATACAATGCGAACATAACACATTGTTAAGCACTTTCATTGGCTTTCACATGCGCAACTAGAAAACAAAAGCACAAGCCCCCCACCACGAACAGAAATTAGCAATCTGTGCATTTTGCTAATTCATTTCACACCGCTTAATCTTACCAAAACTGGAAGTAATATCACAATAATAGCGAGGTATGTTGGTGTTTGAATGCGAGGTCACATATTGCTAACTTTTTTTTAAGCTAATTCATTGCATGCTATGACTCACAGTTCGGGATGAACTAGCTTTAGCCCTCCCGTTGACTCCAACAAGACCCTTTTTCCAAGCGAAATATTTCTGTCTCTCTTACCTTTCACTTGGCTCTCATAGTCCGCGATGATTTCTTTATCCTTTTTGAACCTCGGCGTGGACATTTTCTTGCCTGCTTGTTGTAAACTTCTTGTACAAAACTGCGTGTCAACAAGCGGGATCCTACGGCAGCGGACGCATCACACGCAGGGCAAAAGGGGAAAAATGCAGGCGAGAGGAAGAAGAAGAAAAAGCGCGAGGTAAAAAAAAAACGGCGTTGATAACTTTGCAACAAGCTCGAGTTGGTAAAGGAAGAAAGCGGTTTAGGGTTTCATTATTCCTCCTGGATACACGGTGGATACATCAGGGCCGATGCGCAATCCTGCTCCAACCAATGGATCCACTGAAGTATCAGAGCAGTCGGCGCGGAGCAACAGCCCCGTCTGTCGCTACCACAGTAGAAGAGAAAACAAGCCTGCAAGTTTCTGGGTGTCCGTGGTGGGGTTCGGTTTCAACTGCGCTGGAAAGTAGTTCCAACAACCCAGACAGGGCGCATTAAAGTCGACTTGGATCGTACGTGTGCGTGTTTTTTTTTTTGGTAGTGGCTTCCAGCTTGGAGGACCCGCACACGTACTTCCCCCCGTTTGCTGGCTCTCCCTCGACAGTTTCTCTCCCCCCCTACACACACACACACTCCCAGCAGGCTGAGAGGCAGACAGGGCAGGCCGATTGCAGCACAAGGCAGCTGGAGCCAGGCAGGGAGAGGAGAGGAAGGAGAGGGAGGGATCACAGAGCGCGCGCACGCACGCACACACACACACACACACACACACACACACAGTCGTGTTCCCATCAAAGTAGGGGACATAACTTTGACTTACATTCATTTCCTGGAGACTTACCCTAACAATAACTATAACCACTGCTCACCTTACATAACCTTACATCACTAGATGTGGTCAGTTACATCATATTGACTTTGACTTTGCTTTTTGTCCCCTTTGGGGAAGTGAGTCCTTACAATCCGACCGTGTACACAGATTTATGTCACCACAACATGAGTAATACCCGGCGCGTACACACACACACACACACACACACACACACACGCGCGCGCGCGCGTAATTGTCCATCTAGTGTAGTTGGGAGAGAATATCTTCACAGTGTGAACAGAACTTCTGCAATAAAAGTAATGTGTAGTGTTTTCTATATTTTCACTCATACTCACATGTCGTTCAAGTGAATGTGACAGTTTGAGTTGTATGACAACATTTTGGATAATGATTTGTTAAAAATAATATGGTTCACCCACAAAACAAATTATCTCATTAAGGCAGATTTAATTGAAATAGTTGTCTTGTCTTGAGAAGCTTAATGGCTAGCTTCACTAATTCTCATGTGCTACAGGTGTTTTCAGGGAAAACGGGTCTACAAGCATTCAAGCAGCAACGCTAACAAATAATATTGAACATGGAACATAAGAACATGTGAGTACTGCAAACAGGACTCCTAATTCCTGATATATTGAATACATATATATTGAATGTGTCAATGAACAAATGTTTTCTCAGTTTGTAAGTTGATTTGTAAATGTAGTGTCCACAACTTGTGTATACTGCCCCAAGTGGCCAAAATAAATAACTGCGACTTAAACTGAGCATAGAAACTTTCCCCCCTGAGCATGAATGTGGAGCTTCCCAGCCTTGAAACATAAAAAGTAATAAGAAAAACACTTTTTTCTTACTTTAGAATTTTTTTTCCTGCTTTAAGATCCCAAGTATTATCGTTCATGTTCTCCAAACATAGGCATCCTGTGTTGTCACTGATGGGATGAAAAGTGGTGATGATATTAGGGCCCACAAATGGTTCTGTTAAAAATAATCGGGGGCCCCGAGATACGAATATACATCTATAGCTATTCTGTTTCTGGTAATCACTTAAATTCCTCAGATGTATTCTTCCATTGTAACAGTTGGTAATCTCAGGCTCCACATACAGTATGTCCAAATAAAACATCAATATGAAGATTAAATCAATATAGACATGGCCATGCATTTGCTTTGAAATATCATTTGATCTGTGCTGATGTGGATAAGAAGCCACAAGTCGAGGTTTTTGTTAATCAATGACACAAATAAAGACTTTACCCTTAAGGAGAAACTTTTATTGATTTCAAGTAAACTGATCCATAGCGCCATCTGCAGGATAAATGACAAGACCAGCACATGCCATGATTTCTCTTAGAGACAACAGTCCATCTTATCCTATTGCTATAGAAACCCATGCATCACAGCACTGAAATAAATAGAACAGTAGAGAATAAAAATGTTCAGAAAAGCTACACATGCCACACAACATCCACTTTTCCACTTTCAAGCTGCCTACAATAGAAAATAGATTCATGTACCAGGCCTTTGAACACATGATCTAATCCTACTTCTAATGTAGAGTTAGTGTTTCCTAAAAATCACACTATTATGTGTGTACAAACAGAGATATAAAACTTACTGAAAATACAATAACTTTAATATGCAAAGGCATTAATCATTCATTACTTCTAAATGAATGGACATTCCATCAATGTAAACATTTACAAAATAAATATGCACAAGTGTCACGGGGCTCCTCATACGATTTAGTCTGACTCTTCGTGGCATCGTCACCACTAGACTACATACATAAATGTTATCATAACAACCTGCACAAGAATATTACACAGAATATCACCAGCTTCACAACACTAGTAGGCAATCACTTTTCCCCACACACAAAATATATTTAATTAATGTTACCCCTGTTGATCCTTTGAAAATTGTTTTTTTTTTTCAGCACCACAGTCAACCTTTTTTGAAGAAGGTCTCCTCCATGACCTCGGTGAACCTTTCTTTCATTTGCTGACGGAAGCTGGCGTACCACTCCAGCAACCTCCTCCTCCTGTCCACCCTCTGCTCCTGGCTCATCCTTCTCTCCCGCTCCAAGATAGCCGGCAGTTCCTTCCAATCACTGATGAAGATGAAGGGGGCTCCCGCTGCTTTGAGGAGACGTAGTGGGGAGCTGGGCCCGTTAGCACAGGTCCCAGGTGTCTGTATATCTTCCACCACGGGCACCGAACCATAAGAGCAGGCCTCGTAGATGCGGTAGCATTCAGTGTTGATCCCGACTGGGCAGAGGGTGAGCTCGCTTTCGGCCAGAGCTGTCTGATAGCGACTCAGACTCTCTGCTGTCTCCTGGGGGAGCCATCTGAGGCAGAAAGTAAATAAATGCAAGTTCAAATAAGTCAAATCAAGGTACTAACTGTCTCACAACTACATCCTCCTTGGTGTCGTTAATGATGACTCTATAACATAATGACTTACTTTTCCCTGGCAGTGATGAAGCATTCTTTATCCAGACCAGATTTTGTCAGCACCTGCATGAGTGTCTCTCTCGAAGAGTTCTTGTAAACAGTTCCTAGGAAATTGCAGAGGTAGGGCCTGTTGGAGGTGATCATCTGGGCATTAGGCCTGATCATGGGAAACTGCCTATATCTGCAAAGAGACACGCAAAACAGAGCAAAGTTGAAGACAATGCAACTGATTTCGAATGGTTTATCAGTATTGAGTAACAATAATATTCATATTACACACACACACATATTCACAAAAGCATGCTATAGGGTAACATACGTGGCAACACCAAGAGGCCATTGGATGATATCCTTATCATTGACCCAGGGGCTGTCGTACACTAGAAACAGTAGGTCTACAAAGCCACCATTTCTCGTTAAGTACGGGCCTATCCAGTCATTGTTGCACTGCTCATTGCCGAGCAGAACCACGGCTACATGAGACACAGTGCGAGACTGAACCAGAGCTTGTACATGCTCCAACCACCGCGTGGAGTAAGAAACCTTCTGTTGTTCACGGCCGTTGAGAATGAGAACAAGGCTGTTCATTTCCAGGGGTACGTGGCCCTGGACCACAGCAGGACCTGTATAGAAACTAAAGACAACAAGCGGTTTAGCTTATTCACACAGAGTTACAGAAGAAGAATATATTATACATGTGTTTGGCAGATTTTAGTTATCCCGTCTGTGACTTGTTACCTGAAATCTATTTTCCCTGTCTGAAGCTCCCCCTCTCTCCATTGTGCTACCTTGTCAGTGGGGTTGAGCGGTCCCTCTAAAATATGTTCCCAAAGGTAAAGCCCTGAGGAGAAAAGAGTTTCATTCAATCTGCAACATAGTTGAACTGCCAGTGGGTGCAGAACAGATTGCAACATAGTATAAAGTCAGTTTATATCTACAGCAGATATTTGTGAACAACATTGGATCAGGTTTATATATACTAATTCACCTCTTTTATCAGCAAAAAGGAAAAGGTTTTCTTTCCTTCAACTCATAGGATAAAACTTGTGTTTTTATTTTCACACATTTTACAAAGGCAGTCTGCCTAGTACATACCAAGAACTATCGTATCATGTACTGTACTATATTTTATACAGTAATTTCCCCATCTTAACACTTGTTATTTCCCTCATCAAAATTACCTCTAATTACCTCTTCACATTACAAAAAAAGCAAGTACAACTACTGTATCTTATTTTTGTTTATTGATTTCAGTAAGAGTCTCTTTACTTGGCCCCTGCACAGACTGAATCAGCTGCACAAGACTAGGGATGTGCAGTAGCTGGTATATATATATATATAATATAGGAAATTGCAGAGGTAGGGCCTGTTGGAGGTGATCATCTAGGCATTAGGCTGAAATACCAAACGATATAGATTTGATAGATTAGTATTAATATATGTATATTAATACTAATATTAATACAAATGTAATATATGTCTAATGATATATATATGAATACTAATGTATAAAATCTATATCGTTTGGTATTTCAAAATGTTAAATTTGATTTGTAAAAAAGTATAGCAAGAACTAAAATATAGATTTAATGTTCTTGAACTGCAGTCCTTAAAAAAATGATTATTCCAGGACGTGAGTTAAAAATGATGTATTATTTAATACATAATAATTTTAAGAAAAGACTGACGTGGTCGTGGATGAAACCTCGTCTTACCTATGGCAGCTTTCCCCCAGATTTGGACCCTGAATCTTTTGGGTTTGTTCCTCTCGATGCGTCCAACGCTCTCTTTGAAGGCCTCTCTCTTTTTGTTCAAGTCAGAGTTGTACTCCACCTGTTCATCCTCCCACGGATTCCAATCCTCAGCTAGGAACGGAGCAGCACCGCCATCTCTCGCAACACCTGCACACACAGTTTAATTATCGACTCGTATTTACCACATTCAGAGTGAAACACGAAACAAATTTCTGACTGTCGACTTGTGAAAATGTTAGGTTAGCTTGTCCACAAAAGGAAGCTAAATCACGGTTGTGTGTGGTGAAATTACCTGAGGATGCTTTGGTCTTCACCACCCTGTGGACGCGGGAGATCACTTTGCTGCTAAAGAACACATTGTATGCAGCATAGAGTGAAAATGCCACATAAGCAAAAATTATGAAAAGGAAGAGTTTTCTTTTTGGTATTTTCATTTTTTTATTCTTCTTTTCCTCTCAGGTTACCATTGTGTGCGGTTCGCCTCCATAGTGAGAGGACCCTTGTTTACATCACAAGGACCCGTCATTACAGCTGAGTTTAGTGTAGGTCGTGCCTGTGTAAAATTGATGTAATTTCAATGATTTCCGATATTTTGGTGGTAATAAAAATACACACGGGGATTTATTTTTTACTCAATAAAAACACGTATTTTTATTGTAGATAAATTCAACGGAACACAAGTACGAGATCTCGCGTAATGTTACTGCGGAACGTTGTTAAAGCGGAACGTATTGCTGGTAAGACGGAATAGAGGTTACACAGGAGATTCGTACACAAGCAAGGTCGCGTCCGTAACTGCGGGGCCGAGGATACTTATTTTCGGCAAAAACCATGTCCCTAGCCGCACGTTATGGAGCTCTTGCTCCGATTTTGCAGGCGACAAAACATTCGCTGAAAACTGTGGTGTCACCTGGGGCTAAGGAGTTGGTGTCTGCTGCTGGTAAGGAAGACGACCGGACGTGGGGCAAGAAGTTATTGGGCTGCGTAGCCATTTCACTTAGCTAGTATGTTAACATTTTGATGTCAGCTCACGTGTAGTTAGTATTACCCCCTTCCGTGTCTACAAACCATATACAGTTGACTTAGATAGCATGATATAACGTCACATTATATAAGTGAACGTTCGTTACGTGTCGTTAGCCTGAAGCTAACGTTTGACCTGACAGACAATAACAATCGATGGACTTTGGATATAAGAGGTATTAGTCCTCAAAAGACAAATCCATAACGTTACTCTGCTGTCCACCAGTTTCCACTTTCACATTGTTTGAAAAGTGCGACACATTTGTGGTAAATAATTATCTTAGCAAAGCACATTACGTTTTGTAACCATCCAACAGCCTTAGCGTGTAACTCCGGCTTTTCTGTCTGAGTTTACTCCCATAGCTTGTCCTCATTCCAAAGGTATACACAAGACAGTGGAGCTATTTTACCCGTACTTTGGGACTAGTTTTTCCTCCTCCACATACTGGTGGAAAATACATGCAGTTTATCTTAGACCCTGTGGTTCTGATTACAGGATTATTAAATCCTTAAATGTGGATAATAAGCAATGTCTACTGATAAAATAACAAATAAACTGTTAACTGTGTATCTTTATAATAAGAAAGTGTTTCATACATCATGTCTCATTTCTAGCTCCCGGGGGAATCCGCCTTGCCCACACAGACATCAAGATTCCTGACTTCTCTGACTACCGTCGCCCGGAGGTCACTGACCCCAACAAGTCCTCCCAAGACAGCAGTGATGCAAGAAGATCGTTCTCCTACCTTGTCACTGGAGCGTCCACTGTGGTTGGTGTCTATACCGCCAAGACAGTGGTCAGCCAGTTTGTCTCCTCCATGAGTGCATCAGCCGATGTCCTGGCCTTATCCAAGATTGAGATCAAGCTCAGCGACATCCCTGAAGGCAAAAACATGACCTTCAAGTGGAGAGGAAAACCCCTGTTTGTCCGTCACCGCACAGAGAAGGAAATCGAGGCAGAGGCGGCTGTGAATCTCGCAGAGCTCCGTGACCCTGAGCACGACAAGGATAGAGTGCTCAACCCCAGCTGGGTCATCGTTCTTGGTGTGTGCACCCATTTGGGTTGTGTGCCAATTGCCAATGCCGGAGATTTCGGAGGTTACTACTGTCCTTGCCATGGCTCCCACTATGATGCTTCAGGAAGAATAAGAAAGGGGCCGGCTCCTCTTAACCTGGAGGTTCCGTTTTACGAATTCCCAGATGAGGAAACCGTCATTGTGGGATAAATACTGCAGCTCTCTCACTTCTCCTCTGTAATATGTAAAGTATCTGCTTCTGGATGTTGGAGGCAATAAAATATCTCTATTTACTAATAAAGACATAGTTCCTACTGTATGAAAGTCATTTAATCTTTTTATCCTTTCTCGACATTACACAACGTGAATGCAGAAAATAAATGAAGAACCATCAAGTGCAAAAAGAATTCAGCACACAGCACCAACCATACATATAAGCTACTGTTCACAAATACTGATAAATTCCTACTCTTATATGCTGAAACACTCACATCAAATCATAATATTTAACCTTGCATACTTGGCACTGATTGAATCTGTATATAGAAAGTAATGTGCGTCCTTTGTATAACAGTGGATCTGCTCCAATCAGTCAAAACTCAATTCATACATGATATTACAGGACCATTAAAAACACAATATATTCACACTTCAACTCAATGGTGCATAATAACTTAATCAAGTGGTACAGCTGTTTTAATTCACATTCATGTGGAAACTTTCTGTCACCTGTTATTGTGTTGGTATAATACGTATTTAAGAGTCTATCCCACTTCATTAAAACAGTTCATTCCTTCTGAGCAAGGAGGCTCATGAGCATGGCGACCACAGTGGATTCACAGACTCTAATCCACATAGTGCACTTCTGCTTGGAGCTCCTTGGTGACATACCCCAGGAGAGCAGCTGTAAGCTGCTGCTTCAGGGCGGCGTTGCTCATCACCAGAGCGGTTAGCTGGGCTATATCAGTCCACTGAATTTCTCCGAGGATAGCGATGAGATCATCGTAAAGCTTCTGCTGCTGCGTGGGACTGAGCTCCATGATGATCTGAGGAAGCGGTTTGAATTGTCCACTGGTCAGCCAGCAGCCAAGGAGGCCCCCAACAGCACCCCCTTAAAATGAAAGCGGTTTTAAAACTTGAGTTACTGTTGATCTGTTCTGCATACAAATGGACTTTCACAATAGATCAGTAGCTTCTGTAAAACTATACAGAATATAAATGGTAAATTCCAGTATACCAGCAGTCGCACCAGGAGTCAAAATTATCATATAGTCTAGTACAGGGGTCCCCAAACTATGGCCCACGGGCCGTATCCGGCCCGCCTCTACATTTGTCCCGGCCCCCCTGAACAATAGCCTACCAGAGACGCAGTATGTTTTTTTTTCATTCTGTCCACGTGAATCCTAGACTCACCCCTGTCAAATAGAAAGAAATAATGGCGAAAAGGTTAGGTAAGAGGAAAATTGATTCAGAATGCAGGGTATTTAACCCGCAGTGGACAAACGATTATTTTTTTGTTCAGTGCATAGAAAAGGCTGTCTCATCTGTCAAGAGGCGGTGGCAGTATTCAAAGACTACAATCTGCGTCGACACTATGAATCCCGTCATAAAGACAAGTATTCTGCTCTGACAACTAAGCTGCACTTTTACCTGTTAAAATTGTGCACGCCAGAACAGAAAGTTCAATGTTCAATGGACTTTTTTTCTGTGAAGATCCCGGAAAGGGTTATTAATATTTGATTATGTGTGGCTTTCTGGAAAACAATAAATGTTTATGTTTAGGCACTCCTGCAATCGTCACACTTTTTCTGTTACAAACTGACCCCGGCCCCCATCAGAGAAGGACATCCAGAAATGTTATGTGGCTTTCACAGGAAAAAGTTTGGGGACCCCTGGTCTAGTACAAGGAACACTCACCCACTGCGATGCCAAGAGGACCCCCGACCAGCCCTCCAGCAAAGGCCAGTCCCCCAGCTGCTGCTGCCCCCTTCCCAGAGCCCTTCACTGTGGTCTGGATTTGCTGATTGGCAGACAACTCACAACACAGCTTCATAACATCATTGAGTCGATGACACATGCTGTGGATGACAATTATAATAATTCCATTAGCCAAGGCAGAATCCATCATTAGATACTCAAGCATCATTTATCAACCAAGCTTCAATAAGCCAAGAAGCAATCAGGAAAATATTGTCAGTTAAAGTTGTTAAAATTCAGATATTAGTTGTAAGCTATCTACGACAGCTACATACACAACTTCAAAATAATAAACTATATAAAATATTGCGGCAGGTGGTTAATGTATTTTCTAATGTAATACAGAATAAATCACCTGATTTAATAGTACAATGAAGGATTGCGTCAGAGTCATAGGACATAAAACAGCAACCACAGTCAGGCATCTGTAGTCCTTTTTAAAAAAACGAATATATTAAAACAGTGAGGACCGAACAAAAAGCAGCATCAACATACCTTACTGTCTTCTGAATCCCTCATCAATGTGTGTTCAGCTTATTTTAAACTGTTGTTTTAAATTTCCACCCCGCTCCGCTGTTCAGTCGATCGCTCTTGATTTCTGAGTTTGACTATTATAGCCGCAAAGCCTGATGGGAGAAAAACAACGACGCGTTCAGTGACATTTGATGTCTTATCTTTCTGTTTTTATGGAAAACAAGCTAGTATAGGCGAATTCAAACAACATACATGCAGTAAATCACCCAAAACGGTTACAATTAATAACGATTTATTTTAGTTTGGTTTGTGGTGTGTAGGAGTTTGAGAAGGAGAGAAAAAACAGGTTCTTACAAAAGTTCTTCTAGGTCCTAGGAGATAACAACTTTAGCAGTTTTGAAAACGTCACGCCCCTAACGTTACGACAGCTATTCTTGGATACAGCAGAGAACCCTTATTCATCCTAGAGTATTCATAGTGTAGTTAATCATGATGCAGTATAACGTAAGTGTTATTGGTTATAAGGCAGGAATTTTGTGCTTATGTGGTAGGCTTAGCTAACGGTACATGATAGAGTGAACCGCCGCCGTAAATTGGTTCCGTCTGTCGCAGCACCTCAAATTGTCCCGTCTCACAAAACGATCATGCGTTCATTTTAGATCTTACCATGTGTCCTCATAATGTGCTAGTCTATAATTAAAGGTTTGATATTATTACAGGGGAAATAAAATTATTATGAAACATTTTTTTCACATAATAGGAGTTTGTTCCGGGTACTGAGACCGTGAGGTTCACACGGTTTTATTGCAACAGAGAAGCCTCTGTTCTTCCCTCGACCATCTCTGGTAAAGAACAAGAATACTATTTATTTGATAGTATTAGAAGCAGAAAACTGTTTCTATTAACAGTGACAAATGATGTGCCTCGCTGCTGAACTCTTCGCTATTAGAAAGGGAGATTTCTATATTTCCCACAGCAAATAAAAGCAACAGCAAGTAACCAATGAGCGTCCAGCAAGAAGGGGGCTGGAACCATAAGGCGATTGTATCAATTTTCAGAAATCGTACAACGCTCATCACAACTGATCTCATGCACATCTTGCTATTTAGCTTTTGTGATAAAGAACATAGGAAAAATAATTCAATATATGCATCAGAAACATAATCTGATAGTTTTGACATTGTGTGAATGTGTGTGAAGGCCATTCGTAGCTAGGATGCTTGTGCAGCAAACGGAAGACCCACCATGTCTCAGTCTGAGTTTTCAAATGGATTAATGTCTGAGAATGGCTGTGATTGTCACGGTGTTTTAGTAATTTGGTTGGTGCAGCAGGATTTCGATTCCTCGATTTGTATTTCGATTGTTTACATTTGTGCAAATGTTCACATTTACCCAGAGTACACCGGGAGACAGAGACGCAGCTGCGTCAAGTTGACAGGATCTGACTGGAGGACGGAAAATCTGTCTTCAAAATAAGAGAGA
The DNA here is from genome assembly GCA_901007825.1 of Macroramphosus scolopax. Lineage (NCBI taxonomy): Eukaryota > Metazoa > Chordata > Actinopteri > Syngnathiformes > Centriscidae > Macroramphosus > Macroramphosus scolopax. Next base: position 42,518 of record CAAKHC010018760.1, read on the forward strand.
ATGTGTGCGCATGCTCGACAAGTTTTGAAACGGACATGCCATTAAAGCCCTTTGACTATATGCGTATTGAATTGTTTGCCTGTTAGTGTGTTCCATGTATTACTCATATCAGAGACATGAATCCTTGCAAAGTCACACAGTGGGACTCATTAATATTACTCGTTATTGGAGGTTAGGGTACTCAGGTCCCCAGGAAATCACTGTAAGTGAATGCAGTGTCATCTAAAAGGATTGTTCATGTGTGTGCTACAAAGATAAAAGCACAGACATATTTTATGAACGTGCTGACGTGTGTACATAAATATTTTCTATTGCTACTACATTTGACAATGTTTACACCTCTACAAGTAATTTAAATCTGTACTGGTTAAGCTACAAATGAATTTCCACGGGACGTGTATGATCGATTTAAGAATAAGAATATATTGCATAGTATATTAATTAGCTACAATAAAGCTGTATTATAAATATATTTTATAATAAATACTAGTTTACATGTGTTTCCTTCGTTTTTGGTAACTTTTATTATACTAAAACTTGATTTTATTATATAAACAGTGATGTAGAATGAGACCGGATGTTGTGCTATTGTTGCTGCTAGCTTGACTTCGGTCCGAGGTGAATGGCGCAGCAAGAGTGACAAGGAATATTTGCTCTGGGATTACAAAACATGGATTTCTTTGGAAACGATGCAGACATCCTGAAATGAGAGTGTGAGATGTTATCGCTTCCGAACGTGTGGATAACTATCACTGCCACATTGATGAATAACACCAGAAGGAGCATCAGGAATAGCTGCTGCTGCATTCATAAACACTTCTTTAGGACTCACAACAATCCCTGAGCTTTGTTTTCGGGGTCACATCACAAAATCTGGCCGTGCAAGTGGGTTGACAATGGCTGAAAAAGGTAAAATGAATACAGAGCATCTCGGCGGAGTTGTCAGGCTCCGGGAGGAACATCAGAAGGTAATTCAACCATGTGACTTGAAGCACTTTGCTGGATATCCTCTGTCTTTTAGGCAGACCGCCGCTGCTGGCCACGCGGTGGAGCAGTGTGGGGCTTTTAACCTGCTCAAGTACTTTTACATTAAGTCCACACATTTGTGCATTAATGGTTCTGTAATACACACGGAGACACTATCCCTTTCTACTTCAGTCGCTCCTGTTTCCAGAAGCTTCCTCCTTGCAGCCCCCCCCCCCCACACACACACACACACACACACACACCTAACCCACATGTCCAACTTGTTGTTTTTCAAATGTTACCAAAAGAAATGTGCCATAAGTTTCCTTTCCTGTTACAGATATGCACTCCTGACACAGAACTACTTTCACTTCCTAACGCACTTTTGTCTCCAGCCAACATTGACTCGATGTTTATTCCGTAAACTAGCTGACGTAACGTTATTGGATACTAGCTAGTTAGCCCGCTAAGCTAGTTGGTGTTTCCTCGTCAACGCCCCCTGTAATACCGACATGCGTCCATTCAGTTTGGAGGTTCTACTTCTGCTTTACTAGTCGTTATTACCCTACAAGGTGCACCCAGATAAATATCAATTGTCAGCATTAAATCCTGCCCTCATGAGGATTATAACCGAGAGCTTTCCATGTACTTTAATGGTCTTTCTGGAGGCAGCTGGTGAACTGTGGCTGAAACTTAGTTGATCCTAATAGTTCACTCATCCCATTTATATGCATTGGGGTTGACCTAAATCCAGTTGCATCACACGTTGCCGGATTTACGGCAGCTCAAATGGCTGAGGGTAGTTTTGACAGCTGTATTTGTGTTCCCCTGCTACTTCCTTGGTTTCTTGTTATGGGTATTGTGCAAGAATGAAAGCAGAAGCTCAAAAACTTTCTCCAAAGTTTCCCTTCCAAAAGTGTGTCTAACAGCCATCATCCTTTCATAATATACTACATGTCCTTCACATACAAGGAATTGAATGAATGAGATTATTAATTGAGGCTTCTGGAATGTCCCATTCCTCCACAAGAGCTGTGCGGAGTTCACGGATCGTTCCAGGGACATTCTGATCAGAATGTCCTAAAGTTACTGAAGGAGTATCTGTGAAGAGAATGCATCTCTGATACGCTCTGATGGTGGTGAACTGGTCGTGCAGAGATTATCCACACAAATAATCAGCTGTACGAGTACCTGGTCCTCGGCCGCCACGCAGACGCAGCAGATATCTTTCTCTTTCCTGTCGACGTTTGAAATCTGTGAAATTGTGATGTTCCATTATTGTTATGATGTGATGCTGTTTGTCCTGATAACAGGTGGTGAAAGACTGTGAACGTCAGATTCAGCATTGGTAAGCTTCACTTAGAAGAGCGCCGACTTTTTCACCAGTTGCACAATGTTTGTACTCCTCAGTTATCTGCCTGAATTTGACTGCACTGTATAAACTCTCGATGTAAGAGCAGCTCATCAGTACGACACCTGTTCACATCTGATCCTGTTCTTTGTCTATGAATACAAACCAATTTAAAAAAGGTTGTATTTCACCCCAGAACAGGAGCTGTCATTGAGCTCCATGCTGGAACCGCACAATCCTTTTTGTAATATTAACTAAGTTTTATTTCTACAACTACTGAACGATGTTTCTGTGCATTATTGGTGCTTTGCTTTTAGAGTACTGGCTCACACTAAATCAACCAATTAGATGCAGTTGTTTCAAGCAGGCTCTGATCCACTGTTGTATCCAGTTATTCTGTTTGATTCGACCTCTTGATGATTGCTGGGAGTTGCCTAACAATCTCAGACTCTAATGTACTAACGGGCCTTTTGTTTTACAGCAGAAACTGGTCAAAGTAGGAAAAGAACACGTGTTCTAATCACATTAACGACGGCCTCCGTTCTGTATTTGTGTCGCAGTGAGCAGGCGAGCTCAACACCTGGAGCCTGAAACCAGAGCAGCTCATGGAAATCCAGCCGTCGTTGTTTTAATCAAAAGGCAAATCAAGTGAAATAGGAAGAAACAGCTCCTCCGTTTAAATACCAGCGTGCTCAAACCTCTGCCAAATCCAATATGAAAAAATGTAGTTTTCCCCTATGTTGAATTTATCTGCCCCAGAGTCTCCAGATCTCCTCCTTGGCCGCATTCCGCCAAGAAGTTGGGAGGAAATCGGTTTGGTAGTTTTTGCGTAATCCTGCGAACAACCGCACAAGAAAACACACAAACCGAAGGTAAAACAACCTCGTCGGTGGAGGTAATGACGCTATAGAAGTAATCAAATTAAGATATTAAATTACTGTCCACCACTGATTTACACTCACTAGACTGAACTCCCTGTTTGTTCCTTAAATATGAGGAAGGAGTGTTGCTTCGACCTGGAAGGATCCTCATGATAGAGAAACTCCCACCGAGTCCTGTGACCTCCCATAATTATCAGTTCAAGGCCGCCCAACTTCAACCTGAGCCGAGGTCGAATCAGCCAGAATAACAGAAAACAACAGTGCGATGTGGCGCGTGGCCACAGGAAGTCTTGTTATAACAGTTACTGCAGTGTTGTATACTGTAGTTTCAGTCTGAGGGAGGGAGGAGCGTTAAAGGAAACCAGACAACAGGAAAAACAACAACAAAATGAGGTGTTAAGAGGCTCGGTGCAGCTCTCTGCCTCCAGTACACCCAACGTATACTGCTGGTAGTTCAGAGGAGCTACAAATACAATTCAAGTAATTCCAGTGACATCTGGAAGCTGCTGGGATGACACAAGTCTCCCCTGACAAGGGAAACAGGCACTTCCTCATTACTCCAGCTGTGATCTGCTTCCCATTGCTCTATTTAACGTCCCTAAATAACTCAAACCAACCAGTAATTGCTGCAGAGGTGGATGAAGCGACCTCACATTCACTTCATTCCAATCACCAACCTCCTGTTGTGAATCCATGATTTTTCAGGCAGAAGGTGTCAGGTGACTATGAAGCCCTGAACGACCGCCTCCAAACTCTCCCGGACCGCCTGTCTTATGACATCATGGTGAGTGCTCACCTTGTTTTAATGCACCAGAGACAAGTCTCCCTTTTAAGATTTAATCTTTTGTCTCAACTTGTTTCAACCATTTCTTTTCTTTTGTCCTCCTCTTTGTCCGCCCACTTTGCTGTTCACAGGTGCCATTTGGCCCTTTGGCCTTCATGCCCGGGAAGCTGGTGCACACCAACGAGGTCACAGTGTTGCTAGGCGACAACTGGTTTGCTAAGTGCGCCGCCAAGCAGGCGCAGAAAATTGTGGATCACAGGATGAAATGTAAGTCTGCTTCAGAAAGAAGTATCACCTGCTGATCAGTTACTGTATGAACTCAACACCGCTCCTGTTCATCCAGCAGAGGGGGCTGTTGCTTCAATTTAAATAGCTTGTCTCAACACCAGAGAAGAATCACTGTCGGGACTAAATCACCTCATCAAGTCATACGACGGCTCAGTACACAACTTAAGGACAAACTGTCTTATTTGTGCAAATCAAAGTTATCAGCTTGAGTAATAAAGTGTTGCAGCATGCACACACACACAAGTGATTCATGAGTTGCAAGCTGCAGGACACATTTGCAGCCGTTGCATCCAGATGTTTCACCTTTATCAATGCATCTGCTGTAATTCCGTTTCACACCTTCTTCCGTTGTCCGATCTCGTGCAGCGTTCTTGTCGGATGAAGTGCGGCGTGAACGCTGTGTGTGTCAAGTCAAGTGGTCCCAAGTAACCACGTCTGATGTGAACATTATTAGAATATTAAGTGAAGCAGGAATGTGCTGCCACAGCCCATCTGCCCCCCGACACCCCCCTACCCCCCCCAAAAAAAAAGACTCCTCTGACCCACCCTGCTATTACAGAGCTAAGTGCTGCAATACAAACATAGCTTGGTGAAATGTGTCAGACAGCGGCGGACTCGTCAGGCCTTCTGTGTTTGACCTTTCCACACTTCCAGTTGATGCACTGACTGGAGGGGCTCCCGATCGCCATGGAAACAAGGGCTCTCTGCTGCTATTAGCAAAAGGGCTTAATTGTTGTGAAGATTTAATGATCCAGAGTCGGAGTCGGGGCAGAAGATATTATGAACTGTTTGTGTCATAATTTTTCACCCCCCCCTCGCCCCCCCTCCTTCAACTCTTTCAGGATTTTTTAACTATTTCCGTGGTTGTTATGTTTTATTTAAATCTCCGTTCGCCCCGCGGCCACAGTTTGCGCAGTGCATCTTCCCATCCTGCCTTCATCGCCCAGAATCCACATTTTGATGAAAATGTTCCTTTTTTTTTTTTTTTTTCTTTTGCAGATGTGAAGAACGAACTTGACGGTTTGTCCAAGACTGTGAAGAACTTCGAAGCCCGAGTCGGCTTGGCGAAGCAATGGGAGGACATCTCCTCTGTAAGTCGGCTGGAAGTCAGGGTAGAAATACTAAATACAATAATATTAATAATAATATTAAATATTTGCAATAAATGGCGACACGTCACAGAGTTTGCTTTGTGTTTGTAGAATAAAGGGGATTACGTTGACATCAGAGAAGAGGTCAGAAACGAGGATGCTGCTGTCACCAAAGGTATCTTCATCAGCCTCTTCATCAGCCTCTTCATCAGACTCTGCTGCAGCTCGTACTGCTGTTAGGAAGTTCTTTCTCATGTCGTCTGGTTGCAGGGAAGCAAAGGACGGCCCACAAACCCAATTCGAAGCCCAAGCTCGATGCCTGGTTGGATCTAGAGGATGAAGATGAGGATGAGGGAGACGGCGATGAGAGCAGGCTGATGGAGAGCAGGAAGGGCAACATGACCCAGGAGGAGTTGTGGGCTCGCCTGGATGAACTGGAGAAGCTGGAGGAGCTGCAGGATGAGCGGGACAGGTGCAGGAACACGCTCAGGGTGTCAGATGATGACGTTCCAGGTTCCGATCACAGGGCGCCGTTTAAAACAGGTCTCTCTCTTCAGATTATCTGATATCGCAGACGTTAATGGTGAAGATACATCATCCTCCTCCTCCTCAGAGGAAGAGAAGGAAGGAGATACCTCCCCTCCGGTGAACGGACTGGGTCTGAAGCCCAGCTGGACCTCGGTGCCGCACAGTAAACCTCCACCGAGCGGCGACCTGAAAGAAGACGATGAGGACGGCAGCGGCCTGCCGACCATCTATTTCTCTCACACAGTGGAACCCAAGAAGGTCGGAGGGATGAAGAACCTGGAGCACGGTGCTGTTCTAACGCTTCGCCTGCTTCACCTCACGTGTGTCTGTTTGTTTCAGGTGAGGATAAACACGGGACGGAACACCATGTTGAAGTTCAGCGAAAGGAAAGAACAGAAGGAACATTCAAAGAGGAAAAAGAAGAACGGACACAGTAACGGACACGGTCACCACGAGCTGCACCGGATCACGACCCCGGCGGACATCTACAGGTAAACCTGTTACAGCTGCGTATCAACAGACATTCAGACGGTCTGTCAGCGGTCCAGTGACGCAGCCCGGTCCCGTGTTCTCTCTCAGGTTGTTTGTGGACGTGAAGAACGGCGAGCCGATCCCCAGGAAGTCCATCCTGAAGTCCCGGAGCCGGGAGAACAGCGTGTGCAGCGACACCAGCGAGAGCAGCGCGGCGGAGTTCGAGGAGCGCCGGGTGACCGGGCGCAGCTGCAGCCACGACGAGGCGACGCACAGCGACACCAGCGACGGCATCACGGAGGAGGACAGTCCCACGGCGGGGCCGCCGCACCCCGCCAGCCGCTTCGAGGTGGAAACACATTCACTAGTCCTTAACCTCAGTAACAAGACTTAATAAACAAACAATAAGAACAGATGTAGAAGTCGTAACTCGGATGTGCGTTAGTCAGCTCAGATATTTTGGGTTGAGCTTCATACTTTATGTCACGTAACCTCAAAGTTTTGATTGGATGACGTAGACGATGATGGAATGTTGATCTACAGAGTAAAAAGCCGAGTATGTAAGAGTGTTTCATGTGGCAAGGAGCAGAACTTGATACCTTCCTCCAGTCATTAAAGGAGCGGCGCCCCGAGGCGTTCGCTTGCTGTATCACCGATGACCCTAAACTCACAGCAGGTTAACATCTGTCCCTTCTTACTCTAATCCCGTCTCCTCTGTTTCTTCAGGCCTTCTCAGGCACGGTGGTGGAAAAGGAGCCGATGCCTTTGGCCGTCCCCCACCTGACTATCGCCCCACCGGCTCTGCCCACCATCCCGGAGAGGAAGCAGGAGGAGGTGCTGCCGGACGCCGAGCCGCCCCAGCCGCCCCTGAAGAGGGTGTCCAAGTTCAAAGCTGCCCGGCTGCAGCAGCAGTGACTGTCAGTCAGCAAACATCCGCGGTTCACACTTTCTTTTTTATTGGTTACAAAGCCTCCATCTTTGCTGTCGACTGTTGAACCGGAGACACCAGGAAGCCTCCTCTTCCTCGCACTTATCCTTCACTCCCCGTCGTTCTAACATCTCTCGCTGTAACTGGCACCAACTATTCAAACGTTGCTCTGACTTTCATTTGTTTTTAAGAAGTTCACCCGTCTGCTGCTTTTCTCTCGTCACACGCTTTAGTGAAGCTCTGCTCCTTTAAGAAGAGTCGCCCCCCCCCCCCCCCCCCCCCCCCCCC
>CAAKHC010018761.1:5459-37078 GCA_901007825.1 Macroramphosus scolopax
CCTCAGCAACCGCTTCCCGAAACGCAGAAGCTTCTCCAGCGCCATCGATCAGGGAGGAGGGGAGGAGAGGCGAGGTGGAGAAGGTCGACCAGGAATCGGAGGTCACACACACCTTAACGGGACGCGAGAGAGGAACATGATGAAGGACACTAGAAGTCATCACATACCGATGAGGAACACTGCTAACAGACAGATTGAGTAAATGGGGTGCTGGACGAACTTGTTGTAAGGAGAGCGAGGTTTCCTTGGGTATTACATAACGCAACCCAATTCCAGAAATTTGTGACGACTGGCCAAAAAAAGCATTGTCCAATAGGGATAATCCATCTTATTGCTGGCGATGTTGCTGACATATGTTGCATAACGCCAACACAACTCACAGGAGAGGAAAGCAAACAGGCCCCACAAAACAGACACACAGCTCATGATGCAGAAATGTTTTCTTGAACCCCGGACTGGGGGACTCATTACATTGCGTTACTCCCACACATTGCAGATGTGAACATGGCCCATCCCCCTGTAGGTTCTGTGTTGGAGGTACATGCATTTCATTGTCTGTTCAAAATCCAACTGTCTGTCCAGGATCTCATACACATTCCCCGGTGCTGAGCTCACAGACAGAGAAGCAATACATGAAGGAGAAAGAGGACAACAGTCTCCTGCAGCAGGTTAAGTTCGGCTGCATCCGTCCTGCCGTTGCGAAGGAGAGGTCGTGACTTGAGGGAGGGACACGCGGTGGCATGACACTGTGACAAATTTCGAAACAATGGCATGTGTCCAGAAGCGACCGACACGAGGACAGATACTCAGAAAGGTCATGTCACGTCCCACCTCATGGAAAGTTCCACATGTGAGGGTAAGGTAAGGTTACAGCCGTGCAGCCTTTTCTTTCCACAAAACATTCAGGACGCACCAACCTTCCACCGCCGGCGATTGTGTTACATTCAAATGATTATTCTTATTTAAAATGTCACATTAAAATACAACCTGTCTATCTAGGAACCTGTTTAGGATTACACAATGGCTCATGTAATAAATATTGAATAAAAATTAGACTGTACATGTTTCAGAGGGTTTTCATTTTTAAATAAAATAAAAAAACAACACAAAAGCTTGCAAAAGGAAACGTTCCTTGAACAGTTGAAACGCTGACAGAAGACAGTAAACAGCCTCTACGGCGCAGTAATGTTTGCAGCATGTAATGGCTCATAAACGGTGTTGCATGTCGGCAGCGAGGCTCAGTGGCCGTCTTCAGAAGTGGTGTGAGGAGGATTAGACGAGTGTAGGTTCAGACACACAACACCGGCCGCCCGCCACCGCCGCCGGGAGCCGATAATCAGCCCTGAAGCAAGATGACATGAAAGCTGTGCGTGCTGGGTATTTTTGTTGTTGTCACAGAGCGTCTGGGGTTACGTCCCACCCGTATTAAATTACTGCTGAATCACACGATAAAACAATCTACACATGGAGGCAGAGGTGGCGTCACGTGGGCGCAGGGCGTCTAAAAACACGGCACGGTATGTACGAACCGCTACAGCCTGTCTGCAGGACGGCTAACTGCAGTATTCCTACTCATGCATGTGCATTCATAGGGGGGGGGGGGTCTCTCTGTCTCATAAACACATAAAGGGACAGAGAGAACGTCCAGAAACAACAGAAGCTGTGTTCCAAGCAACATTTGTACCATGCTAACGATCAGCTGTGATGACCCACAGTTAACCCTGCAGCCATCATGCAACCGTCTGTGATAACTTGTGTACTTTTATGTACTGTTTATTACTGCGTGTGATACTACAATTAAATTGTTTGCATCATGGGGTTCATAGGAACTAAAGTTTTATTATTGGAATGAATCGGTCAGTTTTTCCATTCATTTGCATTATAAATGGTTGATTGTGGTCAGTTGTCAGCCCAACAAATTAAAGGTGCAGTACTTCAAGTCACATTAAGGCGCATACTAAGACCTCTTGGTCGAGAGGAGTGACCGAGCTTCACGTCACAAGGAGAGACGACAACAGTCGCCAGTGAGGGTTGAATCACGAGCGACACGCTGAAACATCTTTCCACACGTGTGCTTTAATCCCAGGAATGTCGTGTATTCGAGTGCTACTGTCGAGCAGCATGTTCCTTCACAGACGGGAAGCATCCTACATCCAGTATTACAAGTATACAAGTATTCTCTTGAGGTTCTGAAACTGACCAGGAATTAATAAGGGAATCGATAAACAATTGGACCCATAAGCGGAATTGATACGGTTATTAGTAGCAATAAAATCATATCTATTCCCGTCCGTAGTTATAACGAACGTAGAGATTAACTGTTTCATTTATGTCTTCGCAAAATACTTGAATGCAAATAACTGTTGCAGAAACTCGCCCGAACCAGCTGCGGTCAAACTGCTGAGCCGGGGCTTTTTTTATTATTATTATTAGTCCCACATTAATAAGTAGCTGATTATTACGAGGGCTCGTTTGACACTTTATTAGAGAACCTGGGAAGTTCGTTAAAAAAAAACACGAGTTAAACAGCCTCTTAAATAGCTCATATGAACCAAACACACATGTACACACACACAGGGCAGAAAGTGAAGTAGCCTATATGAACTATGTGACCCCTCTATGACCAGCGTGCACATGTTGCGCCACTGCTGAGTCAATGCAGTCGTTTGTAAGTACAATTAAGCAGAGCAAACGATGACTCCTTAAATGGATGGACATCTGAACCGGCGATCTAAAGTACAGATTCAATGTCAAAACGGCAATAACTTACTCCCACCTGGAGAAAGGAGAGAAGACAACGAGTACTCACTTGGAAGCGCCGACACTTCGCCTGTTGATCTCGGTGGAACGTTCGAAAGACGCACGACTTAACAACACATTTGTTAACTATTCTTCAGGCTGCTGCGGAGACTGCCGAGCGTTTGGGACGGCCGGCGTTCTGAAATAGAATCTGGACGAATCACATGGCTCGGCTATTCCAAGCAGCTTCTCTCTGCTGCCGGGCGCTCAAAACACACGCACACATGCACGCACACATGAGCGTGGCCAACATGGAGCCGGGGCTGCCAAGACGGTGCAGACCTTGATAAATGCACTTTCTACGGTATTAAGTCTGGATGCCTGTTGTCTCTCACGTGAAGTTGCATTTGTAAACAGTTACGGTTTATCTGCAGAAAACAAACGTCGACAGGCTCCAACAGGTGGCTGCAGCGAATAAGCATCCAGATTGGTCGCTCATGCATGCAAGTGCTAACATTCAAGTATGGAGGGCTTATTTGAATTAACTCAGTTTAATTATCTGGGGCGTTCGAACATGAAGTTCCTATAACTTTGCAAAATTTGAGGATTTAAAAAGCGTGTCGCTGCAGCCACTGCCAGGAAAAATATATATATTTAGCAAAGAGACGTGATGTGAAGAAAGTAGAGGCTGTGCACGTTGGTGGGAAGGAATGGATGGACAGGATAAAGGGGGTGTGAGTCCTTTAGAGCCAATGAAAGCGGAGCATTAATATGACACTACCTGACATTTAGGGGAGGCTGAGGGCTGAGTCATTATCAGTTCATACAAACAAAGTGATTGTCCACATAAATAAAGTCCACACAGGCAACAGCTTGCAACATTTGTTTTATCATATTAATTAATATTTTGCAGTTTCTCTGCATGATCTTTATCTCTGCTAATTCAATGCACTGCATAATGTTAGCGGGTGGGAATGAATAGAATCGTGCATTAAATTTTCACTGTGATGACAGATTGTTTTACTGTTTTGGAGTTGTTCAGTTCAACGGCCCACATGCATGTGCGTGTGAGAAGAAAGACCCGCGTGCAACAGCCGAGTGTTTACTGCTGCTTCCATCTGTTCCCGTGCAGCTTTGTGTGCACGTGACGCCACCCGACCCCGCGCGGTGGACATAATTATATCACCAATCTTTCATCATGCCTAATATACGATAGCATGTTTTGTTTGCCCTCCAGCCATAAAGGTTGCAAAGACTTTGTGCGATCTGTTAGCTGATCTGCGGATGGCGATAGCGAGGGTCAGAGTTCACACCACCTCCAGACAGACAGACATGAGTACCGCAGAGGCAATAACACTCAACAAACACGGTAGGTCGTGATGTTCGCACAAAATCAACGTAAAGAGTGAATTAAAACTGGCTTACGTTGTGAGCCGGGAAGGACAGAAATGGGATGCGTCCATATCCATAGTAAGTGATACGAGCTGGATATACCTTGCTGAGGTAAAAGCAAGCGATGAGTATAAATTTCTAAAGCAAGATTTCTCTAATGACCATTAATAATTCATAGCCGAAATGTGAAGCTAAACTAACAACCTGTGGAGAGATACAGACGAACAAGCACCTAAACTGCTCTGACGCACCTCAGTCTGGGACACAGACCAGAGATCATCACAGAATTTAGTAAACAAAAGACTGACCCTTAATCTCCACTCAGTTGCGTTACACTGACAGTCGGCTTTCTAGGTCAGAAAAATGGAGGAAGATCTGAACGTGAGTTAAAGAGACACAAATATATTGGTCTGTTTAACGCTGCAGAGTTCTTGCAGATTGGTGTTTCGAGGAAGTGAAGATAATATGAGTAGACTGACCGTCTGCAGTTTTGAGACATCCAGAATTTTTTAAATAACATATTAATTAGCTCAAACAATTTTAATTTGAAAGGATGGAAAATATCTACTGGGTTTGAAAGTTGTACATTTTGTATATTGTCCGTTTAAATAAAATGGGTCCTGTATTGTTCAGATACATTAATGGTGAAAGGTTACATACTATACCTTTAATTACCAAATACCAACATCATGTAACGTAACATCAGTCATCAAACAATAGTTTCCCACATCACTACTGACAGCACCATGTTATTTCTGTCTGTTGCACCTTCAGCGATAAATCACAGGAAGCATAAATACACAGGAGACTCCTGTTCCATGTTATGCACATGGAAAATCTATTTACTGCAGCTACAGTCGCTCACCAGTCAAATAACAGCAATAGCAGCTTGTTTTATCGCAACTAAAAACAACCGACAGAAGCTGAAAGGTGCATGAAGGATCAGATAAACGTTTGACCTGGAGGTGCAGCAGCAGGCTGGAAACATGAAGCCACCTCCAGAAAGCTTCCAGACACACCCTTCAGTGCGTTTATAGGCTATACATACACCTTCCATCCCTCCAGGCAGCCCAATAGTGACCCACTTTCGGACCGGCTAAAGTTAGACTGACCAAAGTAAATGAGATATGATCCGAGCCGCTGCTGTCAAAGCCCGCAGACGGCTCCTGGTACTAAAACAAGAGCTCATTCAATTTGTGAGTATAACAAACTGGTGTGAAAAGATTTAAATATGTTTGCTAAGCATACATTATAATATATAGTGTTACATTTAGAGAATCTACTTCTGATTTGCAGCTTGCTTCCATGTCTGCTCTGTTCAACCACTTGTTGCTTTAAATCCAGACCAGACAACAGCTACCATCCCCCTCACAGCAACACTCACATTTACATCCCTATCAGGTGTTACTATCTCAACTTCACATCTCATCCGACACCTTCCTCTCATGCATGAACAATATTTGCCGCTCTTTCAAAATAACAAGAGGCCCAATGACACTCAACTGCTCAGATATAGTTATTAAAGTACACTATACTGGAGCATATTCACACATTAACTGTATCAAAGTATTTGTTGGACAATGAACGCCTACAGAAAAGTGTTGGAATAATATTAATGGCATGAATCAGACAGAAGAGTGTGCTCGTATCTCCCACTGGTAAAAACATCAGACAATGAAATTAATCCTTCTGTCTGCGTTGGGTAGTGAGTGGTTCAATATGAATATGTGTATTATTACACCCCAAATAATGAAGAGAAATAATGCAAAGACAGTGCAGACATCTTTTGTTTATTGATATTGGTTGATACAGATTTTCTAAATAATGCCAATAATCAACCCGATTATTCTGCCAATCGATGAATCGGTGCATCTCTACGATTTAATACTAACTTTGGCCTTAGTGGGGTTCCAGCTGTGCATACAAAAATAAAGAGCAATAAATGCATCGGACTTAAGAGGGGTCACATATCCCCTGGGACCCTTTTGGGGTGTGTGTGTGTGTGTGTGTGTGGGGGGTGCTTTCACATATGGGGTGATATGATTCACCAGCCTTCAGATGGGCTGCTAACCTACAAACACACCGTGATATCTCTACAGTGTCCGTATTAAATGGTCAATATGCAGAATCACCCAAAACAAGTCTCGAGGTGCATTTGCAAGAAATAAAGCTGCACACTTAAAATAGTGTTTAGTAAATGAAATCCGCTTTACACCTGCACGTATTACAACCACACGTTGTTATTGTACAGAAGCACTTTTACCTGCAGCTCTGTGTATTTAAACTCTGAACCAGGACACGAACGCAACAAAGTTACTATTCGTGCATTGTTTGTGTGCACGTGGCCAGAAGCGGAATGGAATGGAACCTTACCTTGTAATAACACGCGCGCGAGCGCATCGATGTTGTCCGAACCGATTAACTTTGCAGGTCCATGAACAAGAAAAGGATGAAAGTAGAAGCGACGTCGAGATCTAGTTGTCTTCGTTTACAGGTCGTATGAAGGGATCTCGGGTTTGCTCCGTTTAGCGTGCAGGACTCGCTAGCAGCAGCAGCTCCACCAGCAGCAGCAGCAGCACCTACTCCGCCCCTCACTGCTCCAGTTGTTCAGTAGCCGTTAGCTTCAACTGCTGCACGAGTGACAAGCTGTCCCAAGATGTTGACATAAACAGCGACTTCAGCCATGTGATTTCATGTTTATCAGCAGCTGCAGCAAAACATTTGCAGCAGGCAGATTCCCATTCAGAATTAGAACTAATTCACTTTAGCTTTTTGTAACTTTTTTTTTTAACAAAAGTAACTTTTGTACCAATAAACAACCTTCAAATAAGTTATGACTCTTTCAGAAACTTTGAAAACTTATCCTAAAGAGAATTTCATTTTTATAAATAATGTACTTTTATGGTCACAGTTTGCAAAACAACAACCAATCAACCATCTTTCAAATGTATATTTTATTCACAGGCAAACAGAATACTAAAACAGAAGTCTCAAGGTTCTCAGCTCTGGTACGGTCATCAGGGCGGGTGAATGTGAAGGTGGACGTGAGGCTTTGCCAGCGTTTCATTTGTTTTACTTTTGACGGGCTAGAAATTGTCTTTGGCACATCCAGAGGAGGGAGTATGTGAGAGGAGTATAGAAGGGAGGATAAGCAGTTACATCGGTTGAACAGCATCAACTCAGAGATCAGACGTTTCCCAAACAGATGCAAGTATTCCATGTCAACGAATTTGAACACCTAATAAATTATGCATTTAAAATCTTGCCAGCATGTAGTATAAGTGAGTGTCTTTTCTTCTTGAGCAGGCTTACAAGACTTGTTTCAGCATCAGTCTTGTTGATAGGTGTATCACAGCACCTTCCTATACATTATTCACAGTATTTACATTTTTACTTTAAATCCCAGACTTCGACTTAGTGATGCTACAGCTTCACGCATGCTGAACACAACAAAACAAAGAAAAGCGGGCGCTGTCTTGTCTTCCTCTACGACTTGGCTTCCAGAAGTGGTTTGATGTCTTTAAAGCCCTGGTCTGCTGCCAACGTGATGATGTGGTCCAGAGCGTTCATGTTGCCCAACATCTTCACAATCTCTTTGACTTGCTCCCTGTTGACGGATGGAAATTATATTAGTAGCAGTCGACCTCCCTTATCATGACAACACAGTTTAAAAGGATACAGGTGGAGAGAATCATCCAAGAACACCAGTCAGTAAATGATTTGCTAAAATACACTTCAATCCTTAAAAGTTGTATATGGGATCTTACTTTAGTGTCCGCCGTTCGATGTCAGACCCGGTCAAGCTACTACGGTACAATGAGCTGGCCAGGTGGGCGAGATAGCGACAGAATGGCTCTAACTGAGGTAGCGTCTTTTGGCCCTTCAGCCCAGTGAACCACTGCACAGGCAAATACTCCACCACCTGTCAAAAGGTACAAGAAAGAACAGCTAAGAGTTAATGAAGAGTTATCAGCCACAGATGGTTTGAGTGGATCAGCTGCTAGCCAGCTTTGGTTAAACAAATAAGACATGTCTTGGTGATAAACGTGTATTCTGTGGATTTAATGATGTTCCTCGTTCAACAGAGGACACGTGTCATGTTCAACGTTGCGATAACTTCCAAAATAACGAAGAACGCTTTTTATAACCGTGTACTGACTAATGCAATTGCTGAAAAAGAATTACAGAATAATTTGACAAGCTACATGGTTGGTCTGGTGTTTGTTTGCACATCAAGCATGAAGGAAAGGCTCCTACCTTCTGGGACTTCTGAACATTGTCCTCACAGGTATCTGTGGTCTGCAGCGCGGAGAGGATGTATCTGTTGAGAGTGCTGTCCAAAGCCAGATCTCTCAGGCAGGAACAGGAGAGGATCCCTTCCCACTGCAGGATATTACCGAGCAGCTGTGCACAGAGACAACGGAGTCACATTAGAACCATGTAGGATTTAAACCCCGGACAAAAGCAGAGGACATAGATATTCTTCCAAAAACAGGGCATTTAGCATGTTAAGCTCTTGGCTTCAACATCCCTCTCGTTACTAAGGGATACGAAAACAACCACTGCTACTGTAATATGGTATTTGTGGAGGGAGCATGGATGAAGAAAGATGAGGGGGTGTATTAATGAGGGCCAGCCCACACCAACTGATTGGATTGTCTTATGTCACAGTGTGTGTGTGTGTTACTATGCACATCAGAGACCCAAATATACATACAGGAAGTGAAAAGGTGAGTTCATTATATGGCCATTTTAAATACCAAGACCTTGACAGAAGAAGCAAAGCATTACCTGCTGTATTTATAATGTTATAACGATCTCATGTGATTGTAACATTGAGTGTAATTGAAGTGAGTTAATCAAACAATTCTATACTGGCTCTACTGCACGTACCTTCACGCAGGTCCAGAACTGCCTCTGGTAGAATAAGTAGGGACTGCTGTTCTTGTTTTCCAACATGCTAAAAAACAAAACAAACACATTTTAGCTAGTGCAGGCAGAATTGTCTATCATGAAGATCAAAATATAAACTGGTCTTCTTCCAATTTTCTTTTACAAACGTGTCACATACTTTTTGGGGAAGAGTGGTAGGAAGACGTCTTCATCCAGAGTCCGCCGGGTTCGTAAGATGACTGTTTTCAAAAGCTCCTGAGAAAGAGAAATACAGTTAGATCATGCTGGCAGTTCTACCATATTGGACAGAAGAGCAGAAGTCGGTACTGTGCATGTAGGCAGTGTGAGTGGGCCGTACCTGTGTGTATCCGTTGTCCCCATGCAGCACCGTGGGGTAACCTTTCATTAGTCTGTGAATGAATCCCACCAGCCTGGATGTCTGACTGCTCGACAGCGGGTCCCACACTTGCTCTGCCAACACTGGCTCACACACACACACAAACAAATTCATCAATACAAATTGTGTGTTGGCCTACATTGCTTTGGCAGGCAAATATGTCTTAGTATTATTAGTGCAGGCCAGTGGGTTCCTCTACCTGTCAGTTTGGAGAGGATGACCTTTTCCACAATAGCAGGGAGCAGGCTGATATCCGCATCGCTCCTCTGCAGCGTACTGTGCTCCTCAAAGCCGTAGAACAACAACGACTCAAACCAGAGCATGTACTCGAAGTTTGCACACTGCGTCTGGACAGGGGCAGAACAGAAATGTATTTCATAAGCTTTCCAGTCTCTTTTCTACAAAAGGCTAAAAGTCAACACAGGCACACACTATCCTTTCTTTACCTCAAGAGGACTCCATGTGATCAGCTGAAGGCGAACCAAGGGGTTAAAGAGTTTGGGCAGACAGAGGCCGATATAAGCATCTCGGTAGCAGTCTGCATATTCTCTCCTCCAGACTTCGAAATGGGATTTAATGCAGTCAAGGGAATGAAAGTCCTCCACCGCATCCTCAAATACTTTCTTACATTCCCTGAAGATGCGATCTGGATGAGAGGAAAGGTTACACAGGCGTTAATGTTTGAGTGTGAGTTTGCAAACTCTCCTACTTGAGGTTGAATGTCGTTTCGACTGATATACCTCTCTCCATGTTGAAGCTGGTGATGTCAGTAGAGGTCTCCTCATCATCTGATGATAAGCCTTCTTTATGCTCCGCCCTCTTTCCATTCTGCTCCCGAGCTTGACGCCGTCGAGTTCTGCAGACGATTTCAAAACAAGGATGAGTCAAAACAGCTGGTAGGAGCTCTTACAAGCAACTCAATGTTTTACAACCCTGCATTTTTGTGAGTAAAAACAGGGACAGTGAGGCTCAGATAAATCCCTCATGTGATGTGGACAGTTGGATTATAACAGTCTACGGGGAACACGGTGATTCGTAAACATCACAAACATTCATCACAAATCCTCAAAACATCTGTGAATGAGCGTCATCGTACCGCCGCGCCTCTCTCTCGGCTATCCTCCTCTGCCGACTGTGCTCTTGGTACGCTGTGCGGTCTCGACCGAATGAGTCTAGATTAGGAGCCATGACAGCCTTATCTGCAAAAGACAGGAGCCATATTAGAGGCGGTAATGAAACGTTGAGACAAACCCAAAACCTCATGCCTATTAGAGAACTACACATCTTAAACATTCAAACTAACAAAGAATTCCACATATTCTATATATCTTTACATTATAAATAAATAAGCTGTGATTGGAAAAACTAATTGTTTTGAACTTTTGTTAGTGTTGACAATCTATTGGGCAGTTCCAGAAAATAAACATCACATTTGTTACAAAGAATTTTGGTAAATGAGACATCATTAATTTCCTAGTCACTTACCTTGCTGCAACATGCTACATTTTTCAGATGACAAGTCACTAACAGATCATTTCTTGTCATCTTTTAAAGTGACTCATTGCCACATGAGCTGAGTTCTAACGACCCCGCTCACTGCGAGACTCAGCCTTTACAGAGAAGCTTAAACAGCTCCTCCAATACAACATTTCCCGTGTGCGTACACGTCACTCACTCATTCGAACCGCATTCCACTTTAACCATACTCATGAGGGAAACATAAGAGGGATCGTGGGAATTACGAATGCAAAAAAACGCACGCACAACAGCACGCACACAGAACTAACGAGGCCGTTCAAATAAATCATAAAAACCTTCAAGATGGACTGACTTGAAAGGCTTGCAAACTCCGACGATTCATCTTTAATATCATCCTGTCTTCTCTGGACAAGTCGTGAGGCCCGTTGCCTTAGTAACTGGTGCATGGCAGCCTCCAGCTCCAGGACAGCAGGTACCTGAAAGATATGATGCCTTCTGTGACCTTTGAACCAAACAAAAGCAGGGTTCCGTGTCCCAGGGATTGTCTAGCTGGAGGGGAAGGAGGATCATGATGGACGATAAAATTCTGGAACATAAATATCTCCAGTGTGCGGTGAAAACGTATCTGTCCTTCAAGGAAAGGTCAAACACTATCTACTTAATATCAGCCAATTGTTTCATCTGACGATTTGGACAAATGCTTCATGATTTATGTGACTGCATTAACATCAGTTTTAACCCAACACTGACAATATTCAGTTCCAGCCTTCTATATTTGAGGACTCCATAGTGAGTCATGATGGTTGGTAAATGTTGTTTCCACCACTGTGTTTTATGAACTGAGAGTCTCCTAATGGGATTAAAACAGACTAAGATTAATGGAGTTCAGGAAACACTTCTTTCCGTTGTTCTGCTGCAGGATCAAGACTGAATTCTTCTGTTAAGACATGCATCTAGTGAGCTGTTTTAAGTGTACACAGCTATGCGATGTGTCAGAAGCATCCTTTAAATATCCATTACCAAGTTGCACTCATCCTCTCTTAAATTGACACTCATTGCATCTGCTCTCGGCTGTGCAACTATTTTCAACTCCAACACACACTTTGTTTAGTGAGTGCGTGAGAAAACACTATTAGACATGTAAATAATTGTAAAGATTGGGCCGTCTACAAGGCTGTTGGTGAGACAACAGATGCAAGGTTATATTTCTGAAACACACAGCAGTTCTGGAGCAACTGTGCAATATGTGTGATCCAAGTGAGTATTTTGCAGTCACAAGTATTCAAGTAGCGTTAATAATAGCATCTAGAAATATTCCTTTATAGCGCTTAATGCTGGATGGAATTTATTAGATTCTATCCGCTCAAAATCCATATCATGTTCTCAGAGATCACAAAGACACAAAACAGCTAATCGAACAGCAGATAAATTCTCCCTTACCTTTTCACTGAAACACTCAAGCAAGTCTCCAACATACCCTCGCATCTCTTGCAAGAATTTATATTGATCTGCATTGTCATTGGACGAGCCCTCCAGCTGCTGGATGGCGTTCTCAGAGGCAGCTAGGTCTTCTTCAATCTGCTTGTAGCGCTTAGCGTTTGTGTCGTGGCCTGCAGACATTTGGCTGAGCCTACAGACACATGACATACAGGGACAGACAGTAAGAGAGAAGGCCAGGATGGAGCCGTAGACCGACAAGGCAGTTAGTCTTATCTTAATTACAGGTGTACAATAAGTAGACGATTGCTTTAGAGTTCAGGGATCAAGTAGACATAACAGCAGGCTCATATACTGCACTGCACTCCTGGTAATACGGCAGTTATAATTAGAAGAGCTACTGTAAAGATTGCTCAGACCCAGGCATTCCCTCTCTGGCCCATAGATCTGTTTGCTGGGTCTCCCGGACCACAGCACACAGAGACGGCCGCAGCTGAGCTGAAGACTGACATTAGAGGGAGGTCTTCCACTTAACCTACCTTTCCTGCAGACGCTTCTTTACCAGATCAATGGATAGTGGGGTTAAGTCACTAACAGAGGACCCGAAGTGAACAGAGCCATTGTCTGTTTGGCGGAGTGGCTTGCCAATCTGCGGGGTTACGGTACTGTAGGTGAAAGGCATGCTGTAGCCAGACCCATAGGGCTGGGTGTCGTAGCTGTTCTGATAGTAGGCTGTGTTGTCCTCTGGCTGGTTGCTTGGGACCTAGTCATGAGAGAAAAACATATTGCTTTAATATTACGCCTGAGATCATTGCCGACCGCTACTACCAAAACATAATAATGAATGTTATTTGCATTATTATCTAATGAAAATATGTTTTTTTTTATTTTTGTGGATGAGGTAAGCAGCAGCGTCACAGAATAAAACCAAAGAAGGATGCATTTACCATGTTCAACTCAGGGCAAATATTTGTACAGTTTTATTATATCTCACCTGTGGGATGCTGATTCCTTTCCGAATCTGCTCCTGCTCCCAACGGCTCAACTCCTCATCCTGTCCTGCATCCAGAGCCTCGTCATCACTACCCTCGATACCTGCACACGTGGGTGATCAAGTTTTAAGGAGATTGAAATCAGCAGTTTATCATCGATGGACTTGTAGTCCATCAGTTCTTTGTAAGTTACCTATCTCCTCGGCTATCTTTTGCCTCTGGGTTTTGTTCTTGACTCCGCTGAAGCGGATCCTCTTCTCTTCCTCATCTTCATCGTCGCTGGCGTCTTGGTCTTCTTGTCCCAGTCGTTTCTTTGTGGGTTCCGTTTCTACCAGAGGGGCTTCGCCACCCAACTCTCTGGCCAGCTGTCGCCGCTTTCTGGCAGCATGGATGAATGCTGCATCTGGGATCTCTCCTAGAGTGATACAGAAATAGGTCTTGATCTTAGTAATTGTGCATATAGATACGTTAAAGTGGGGAATGTGGCATGGTTGTTCTTGAATTAGCAAGTTCTATATAAAGTTTTTAAAGGGGACATTTACAATTGCAATGAGGTGAGAACACAGGGTCAGCCGGTTGGTGGGACATTAATTCATAATGAGTCAATTCTAAGATCAATACCAGACTCCAAAGATATTTTCTGAAACCAAACTCAATGACATCTGCTGTTATATTACTCTTTACAAGTACTGATCTACAAACAAGCAGTTGTTGGCCCGCACATTATGTGCTCATAACAGTGATAGACTGGTTGTGTCTGTGATTTTAGACCACACATCGATCCATCATTTCATTTCGAGAGGTGTAATACCGGGTCTCAGCGTGCTGAGGGAGGAAAGCGTGTTAAACGTTGTCCCAGTGTTATTGCTCCTTGAGACTTGACCAGGTGCTTGGCCCCCTTGAGCCTTCGCCTCTTCCTCGTGCTCATCAGCACTGTCCACCTCCATTTCTTCCTCCCCCTTTTCACTCCCCGCTCTGCTGGTAATTTCCTCTTTGATGGCAATCACAGGTGGAGGTGGAGCATCTGAAGAAACAATGCCAAAAAAGAAGGATGTCAAACTTACATCCTTGCCCTTTAGCTAATAACTAACTTCAGCGATGATGATGATGCAGCCAAACTAAATTACTTATTTCTTATGTTGAGCTAACTATGACATCATTAAATAACGGTAATGATGATATCTTCATGGATGGATCTCTATCTTGTGGTACACCTACAAAATAACACTTTACCTTTAAAGTGCTAGTTATCAGTTATATAACAATCACAAGTGCATTTCTTACTAGCAGCAAGGTATGATAGTTACGTTAGTAATGCTAATGCTAACAGCACAGCTCACGCATAATAAGCTGCAGTGGACTGTCAGCTTACCCACCTGATCTGATTTCGTGCTTGACAACACCACACTTCTCCAAATCCTCCTTATATTCTCTCTTGAGCTGTTTCACAATCTTCTTGCTGTGATTGGACTTCTTCACTCGAAACACCTCAGATCCTTCTGTTCACACACAAGTTGACACAACACAAGAGAGAACGTGAGATTACAGGCTAATTAAAGTGAAGTTAGCAATGCTCAGAGGGGTTGGCGTGTTTCTTTAGCATGCAAGGAGAAATTAGTTACTTGTCTAATAATAGTATTGAAATTGTAAGAAAATGAGCTAACGTACTTTAAGACAACAATGCTGATATTATAACATGACAGTTCAGCACGTTTCCAACCAACTAGGTAGCAAGCATTAAGCTAGCCAACCCAAAGTACGTTACCTTCGTCGTCGTCGTCAAAACTCAACAAAATGGCTTTTGTGGGTCCTGGCGGCGGAGCAATTTCTTTGACTTTCTTTTCCTTCTTGATGGCTTTCACGCTGTTAAAGTTGGACAGAAAGCCATTGCTTTGACGGCCTTCGGTGAAGCTAGGCGCCATGCTAACGCTGTTGTTGGTCGTCTCCAGAAACGGGAGTTCTTCCACAACAGGCCCAAACAATGTCGGCGCCAGCGGCGGCCGCATACTCTCCTCCTGCTCGTCATCGTCCGATTCATTTCTCCGTCGCAAGTTCACTCGTTTCGCCTTTTTAAACATTGTGCTTCTTTGCTATGATCAACAGAGCATGCTCAATAGTGGGACGCCGGTAAAATGTGCTCAAAGCCGAGCAACACTATTCCAATTCCCCCAGTCAGCCATTTTCTGTCTGCTGCAGTCCTTCTTCTTCTTTCCATTTTGAAGCAGTTGTATCGCCGGTATGTTACCGTTACTGCCCCCAATTGATCAAACCTAGTAAGTGCATTCTGCAGGCAAATTAAATCAGAATCAGAAGGGTCGTTGCCAATTAAAGGTTTTGGAAACAATATCAAATTGTCCTGATACATTGGTGCATACAATCAACATAAATATAGGAAGGGCATAAATATAAAGCAAGCATTAGGTAATAAAAATACAAGTACTAACAAAAACACAAGGACCCTTAAAAATATAATTAGTGTACGGTAGTTTTTTACAGTGTTGAAATATGGAGTATGTGACTGTTGATGAAAAACACAAACAGAACGTTATGTGAAGAATCTACTATTCATATGTGGTTTGACATGTGAACAGTCAATAAACAAAATGAAATAAAGATAGTTAAAAAAGGAGAACTGATACAATTACTTATTACTTACGCTAATTGAGACAAATTGACAATGTTGAGGATGCGTTAATCACTGACAACATTTAGATAAGTTTTAGGAGAAAAACATTTGAGGTGTGAAATATGAAAACAAGAATAGCCGAAAGCTATTCAGGTGCTTTGGTTGTTGCCAGAGTCGCAGGTATGTGAGGTATTGTGAATGCCGTCTGTTTGTCACACTATCATGTCTAATTCAGACATTTGAACAGAACAGATTCTTCGGTAAAGCTGTTACGTGTACTTGTCCTATTATAACATGTTAAAAGAGGCAAAGAAAAGCTGCTCGTATTGCATTTAGAGGCTTGTCTGCAACTGACTTTGATTTTTTTTTCTATTTCTTATAAACTATTAAGCAAAATAACACCTGCTGAAACTTTAAATTGCTTTCGGCTCGATGACCTTTCATAACTCTCTTCTCCTTTTCTTCAAGATTGCTTTCATACACTCCTCATTATCTCCAGGCTATTTATTTCACTTACCTACTTACCTTTCTGAAAAATAGCCTGCAAAAGATGAAAGATGAAAGATCCAATATCATAGAGCTGAGTTGCCACAGTATGGATGCATGTTTAACATACCATCACCAGTGGAACAGAGTATGTCTCCCCTGATCAGATAATATGTATTTGCGAATTTGACAATGCTTCGTTCCTTTAATAAATGCCAGACATGTGAGATGCAGTTAGTGGAGGTCATTACAAAGCCATTACTCAACACCGAGCAGTCTATCTCGGGGTAGTAGTGATAATAACTGCTGAAATTAAAGTGTCACCACAGATGAAGCGGGAGTGATAAGTTGTGATTAATTAACGTCACAATGACCCTATGCCATTAAGTGATAATTGGAGATAAATATCTCCCCAAAATATCTCCCAATTAGTGGTAGCATTTCAGTTTTAAACTCCCCGTGCCATTTCCCCGCCACGACACATCCATCATGGAGAAGTAGAGTTACCAGAGCAGAAAAACCATGTAAACCTCTAATCAGCGGCTGCCGACGAGACGGAGGAGTTCATGATGAAGTCATTTTTTCATCATCAAGTAGATATTAGGGAGCGAAGTGAGGTTCCCTACGTTGGTGGGAATTCAAATCTAATTTGGATGTGAACACCTGAGAGATCAATACACTGCACCTGAAGAAAACACATGCAAGTCGACAAAACACCAGTAGATGAAGATTCTTGTGATGGGTTCCCAAATTCTAACTGGCCACCATTCAACCATCAGTTAAAACCAGACTGGAGAGCTCTCTAGTC
The DNA here is from genome assembly GCA_901007825.1 of Macroramphosus scolopax. Classification (NCBI taxonomy): domain Eukaryota; kingdom Metazoa; phylum Chordata; class Actinopteri; order Syngnathiformes; family Centriscidae; genus Macroramphosus; species Macroramphosus scolopax. The sequence goes on from CAAKHC010018761.1 coordinate 22,709, forward strand.
TTCATCTCTCAGGGAACTTCTCAAAGTTCAAATAAGACACACAAATTTGGCTTTATTATCTTCAAGTTATTTAAGTGAGCAAGAGCATGCAATTCAATTAGAAGCCACTTGGAGGCGCTGTTGCCCTTGCAAGTGAAACGCCTGGTCTTATTTGTGTCCAAGGCCTCATAGTTCACCCATGTATAAATGCTAATGAAATACAATGACATTTCCTGATCCAGGGAATGTATTTGAAACAAGCCAGCATGAATAAAGATGACATCAATACTGCGAATCAAAAGTTCATAAGGCTCATCAAATTATCCTGTCATTCCTAAGAGGAGGCCGTCTCAATGACTATTTCAGGTTATTATTTGTACAGGAAAAGCAAATTAATTTGTGAGGGTTTTATTTCATTATTTAGCCAGTTGTTGCAAAAGGGAGCCGGTCTATGTCTTTCTTCTTTAAGTAGTGCGGCAGGAGTGCTGCCAATTAAATCGCCCCCGCAGCATACAGTAACTATAAAAGGAAAGTTATGGCAGCCGAGGTTTCATTTGCATTGATGGAACAAATATCAGGGTTGAATAACCTGGCGTGTTCAAAACACAGAGTGCATGTCAGGAGGTAATGAAGATGGAATGAGATTTGCTGTAATGGAAGGGCAAGAGGATCTGCACCTTCCACCTTCCACTAATGCCAGGTTATGTATGACAGTTTAGAGAAAATAAGGATGTCAGAATTCATCAGTCGGTTCATTTCATGCCGGGAATCATAAAACCAGGTGTTTTAGCTTTCATGAGCGCAATCACGCTTTCAAAATAGGAGTCAATTTTCTCCAAAGACAGATATATAATTTTGGAATTAGCTCTTCACATCTACCAGTTCTCTCAGGTAATAGCATCTTTTGAAGACGGGAGATTACCGTCGCGATAAGAGCGCGCGTGTACAAAGCTGGAAATATGACAACTGTGAATAACTAATTAATCTTATCTAACGGTGTGTGTGTGTGTGTGTGTGTGTGTGGGGGGGGGGGGATCAGGAATCACGGAGTTAATTTCTGTTTAGACTTTTTTTTTTTTTTAAACATGTTTTTGTGCGAGTATTTAAGTCCTCCATCAGAGGAGGAATAACAAGCACACATGCCAGCGTGTGCTCGCGCAGCCTTTCTCACTGCTAAATAAGATGAAATCAACAAACTGCATCCGTTGCCAGGAACTATTAAGGAACTATAAAGAGATGTTTTGATCAATGGATTGCACCGTCCATTTACTCCTATTGGTTTATGTTTTGTTTGCATGTGTTACACAATATCTTCTTCAGTGCAGCAGCTTCTCCTGTCACATCCCAGAGCTCATGTGGTGAATATCTGAGCTGATAATTTATCTTAGGGGTTAACTCACGCTCGTGGATGCTGCAGTGACCTCCAAATGCCTCCGTCATGCATTAGAATAAAAATTGACGTTGACGTGTTGCGTGCTTCTTCTTATCACTCACACTTTCCTTTCCATCGTATTTCCCATTTCTCGTACTCTTCCCGTCTTCCGAACGCAACACGAGTTGGTTTTATTTCATGAGTGCAGACGGGAAGAGTGGCAAAGACTTTCAAAAGTACGGGGAAGAAAGTTGTCTCAAACTACCGTGTCAGCAACATCACCTTTCCTCTCCTTTAACCCGCCGCCTCCTCTCTTATCTATCACTCACGGGAACATCAAAGCCTAATCACCGGGAGCCATAGTTGCACATCCAGCCCAAGGAAAGAATCCCAGGGCGGGGAAAACACGGTTCCCGCGAGGACATTGATAGTTCACACAACATAGACGAGGAGCAAAAAGCTTGCACAGCAGCCTTGTAAACCATTTCTGTTACTGCTCTCTCTTTATGCTCCCCTCTCAATTGAGAATGACCTCCAAGCAAAGGTTCCCGCCGATGGGGTTTTGTCACAGCTCTTTGGCATCGAGAGTGACAAGACAGAGGGATTGTTTGTGAGAGAGAAGGAAGACGTTGAGGAGGACTCCGATTACGAGGCACCCTCCTCCCTGAAGAACGCAACCCTTAGCGTTGACCCTCCTGTCCTGACCTTCCGAAAATGGAGAGTTGCCAACATCCCTCTGTCCACGTAAACAACCAGAGACGCTGGAAGCCACGTCGAAGACATCAAATTAGCATTTAAGCTCTCTTGAACGCCATCGATAAAGAAGGACGTCCTCACTCCCATCTGGTCAGATACCGATGCCTGGTCAGTGACCCCTCGTCCGAAAGGTCACGTTGCTCTTCGTCATGGTTATAATAACTCACATTAGGACAACATATAGACGTCATCACCATCAACAACCCTGCAAATCGACATCTGATGCTTTAGGGTTCATGTTTGGTCATTTCCCACTGACCAAGCATCCGTATTTAAGGTCAAACATGTTGACAGAGAGGAAAAAAACAATCCGGAGCTTCTTGCAATCAACAAGAGGGGAAGGTGATATCTGCTCTCGCTGTCAGCGCTCGCAGTGATCAGTCCGTTAAATGGGCTCATCACGGGTTGTTATCATTACCATTAGAAGGCTTCAGACGGGTAAAACTCAATCTAGGCCAGAAGATTCATATCGTCCGTTATTATCAGCGATAAACCGCCGCTCGGTTCGCGACCACTCACGGAAGGACGGCGCCTTCTGAGAAGCAAAGAACTCCGTCTTGAGAGATAATGATGTACTCGGACGTATCGACGCGGCAGATAAGGCACAAACAAAACGCTTAAATACAGTTCGTTACTTCAGGTTACGTTAGCGTTAACATCACCTTGCATGACGCTAATAATGTGAAAGTCCATCAAGTACTGAGGTTGCTTTGGGGCAGTTAGAGTAGGACCCTTCAAATCTGATAATGGCCATTTAATGTGCTGATAATATCTGAATCCACTGCGGAGCCACTGTTCTACTGCCCCAAGAAAGGGAAAGACGTCCTGCTGATAAGCGCCGTGCACACGGAAGCTGCTGTGAGCGCTAACGGAAGACAGAAAAACCATAAATGCTCTTTGACTGGAACCTAAACAAAGGCGGTGGCGGATAACCTGCACAAGGTCAAAGCCACATGCAGCTGAGGACACGTGACCGCCCGGTGGCCCCGCTGTCATCGTGAATCACTTGTGGCACGGAGGAGCTGCAGATGCGCCTCAGGGCGGCGCTTCGGCTCGCGGTCTCCCTCTCATCGGATGACCTCAACGCAGCTATAAGAGGCTTGTGATCACAGCTGAGTGTTGGAACGTGAACATGCAAATGATTTGGACCCCATGTGATTTAAAACCTTTCTGAATATGGTCACACGTCTGTCCATGGAAGGAAACACTATCACGACCTTTGACCTCTGACGAGAGAGAGAACCAACAAACAAGCCTCGGGAGCGAGAACCTCCGCACGGCACCTGCGAGCGAAGCAGATGGGAACTGAAGTCGAGGAAGGGGGTGGAGGAGACGATGCGCCTGTTTAAAGAGAACATAGAGAGAAAATGATGATGTTTAAACCCACTTTGAAGTCTCAAACTGGTAAATAAATGATGCGCTAAAGAAGACTGGTGAAATGGCTGCAGCTCCTACACCTGCGGCTCAATGCTTAAATATTCATTTCCTGTCATAGGCACACACTCAGAATGTGTGTATAGCGCATACGAGGGAGTGTGTGTTTGTGTGTGTGTGTGTGAGAGAGACTGAAGTGAATGAGACTGAACCTCCGAGAGCTGCTGCCTTCAAGTGCATGAAGAGAGAAGAGGAGAGGAGAGGAGAGAAGAGAAGAGAAGAGAGAGAGGAGAGAAGAGAAGAGAAGAGAAGAGAAGAGAAGAGAAGGAGAAGAGGATTTATTTTCTCCTTAATGATCAACTCAAACATCCTTAAAACTCCCTCATCAGCGGACAGTGAAAGCACCTCCCTGCTTTTCATCCGCCCTCTTAACTCTTCTTTCATCCCTGCAATGCTCATAATGGTCTTGAGATTAGCGCTGAATGTGTTGCTTCTCGTTTGGCAGACGGGGGAGGGGTCGGAGACACTTGTTGTGGAGAATTACGCCGGGAAAAAGAAACGCGGGGAGAAAAAAAAAGGGAATTTTTAATGCGGATGGTTAGAAGATGAGAGAAGAGCTGCTAATTCAGTGAGGAATTTTTAGCGGCGTTTTTAGTCTAAGTGAAAGTAATAAGTATTTCATTGTACACAATCTCCCTCATTCAGGCTCGCGCACACTCTCGGCAGGCAGATGTTCCCACTCGACGCAGCTCGTTAAATAAATGCAACGAGTAAGTTTCTGTGATTACAGACGCTGAATTAAAACTTACGTCATTATGAATCTGATTCATTCACATGCTGGTTTAGAACTATTAAACCAATTGACGCCAGTTTGACGATACACACATATTTTCTCTCCTCCGTCTGCTAATTCATCATCGGCTCCTGCTCATTAAAGCGTCCTGCCTCAAACTGCTTGACCTTGTATCGACCACCCAACACACCACCGTCTCCACGTTTCTTCCTCCTAGTCCTCCTCTCCTCCCCATCTCTTCGCTACCTAGGCGGCGTTGGAGATATTTCAGCACCTTGATTTCAGAGTAATTACACGGGGATAAATGATGACTCTTCTTCAATGCACCCCTCCTCTTCTTTCTGTCAGGAACAGGCCCTGGGGCAGGGCAATCAATCAGGACCATTCTGTAGGAGAGAGTTAGAACCCCCCCCCAAAAAAAGTTTGCACTTAAAGACAAAAGACCTGTTTTCTTGAATTCAGAGTAATTACACAAGAATAACTTCCCGAATATATTACCCCTTCTTTCTGTCATTCTTGCAGGAACAGCACCCGGGGCGCAGCAATCACTGGTGCTCTGCAGGAGAGAGGTAGAACCTTTATTTATACGTGCAGGCTATTTCCAACCCCTGTACTGTGCGACAGTCATACAGTTGTATAGTTAATTGCCGAGGGTAATTGCATGCTGCTGTTTGCAGCTAAGCAGCCTGTTCACAAGTGCTTCAGTCGAGGGACAACTCTTATACACATGACCTGATTTTCTCATCTTCCCTCAGCTTTACGTCTGGTCATCGTTTTGCAACCGCGACCTCCTTAAAAAAACGCAGCTAGAAACTGAGAATTTATTTATCAGATGTGCTCTGTGCGTGTACAACAAAAGTATCAAAGGGCTCTTTGTGCCCATCCTATGATTTGACATTGCCTTTTTGGGATTCTTGTCACTCACAGGGTGCCTTTTATACTTGAAGGCTGAGGGCTGTTTGAAGTCTATCTGTGAAGAGCATCACAATCCGGCCCTGATCTGGTGTTTGATATGTAGCAGGTTAGCAATAACAACTTAGGGATTCTGGGCAGGTGTGGGACATCTTTGAGTGCTTTATTTGTCCAGCAGAAGAAAAAAAAGAAGAATTCCTTGAGGATGAATTGATGAATAAATATATAAAAAGAGACACTTTGTAAGTTGTCCTGTGAGGATCACCAGACACACCGGGGGGGGGAGGAACACACCGCCGCCCCGGCAGAAGGCCTCGCACCAGGGCCTTGGTTTAATCACGGCCCAGCAAGGGGAGACACCAAGCAGGCAACAAAGCCGTCCTTCCAGCCTTCCACCCTGTCTTGGATGCTCCCTGTAGGTTGACCCTTACCCTCCACCCAGGTCGTTTGAAGATGAGAGGATCCGAGTGCGAGGGGAGGGCAGGCCGGGAGGAGGAGAGGTAGATGAAACCCCCGGTTGTTCTCTTTGAACTGCTAATCGCTGTGTTTAAAGCTGACCTCGCTTCCTGTCTGTGTTTGGCTCATTAATATATTCACCCTGATACAGGATTCAGACGGGATGAACATAATTCTTACCTCAGTGGCAGTCAAAATGAATTTAAATCAAATTTGAAATTTCAAAGAAACAAGAGGAAATGTATTGGTATGTGAATGATAATTCATAGACGGATATTTGACAATCCAAACCTACATACACCTGTTTTTTATTCATTTGATAATCTGTAATTGAAGATGGAATAATATAGAAGAAAGTAAAGGATTATTGCAAACAAAAATCAAATGGATAGACGAGGCAGACGCTGTTGTCTCCTCCCATCAGCGGTTTAATCTCCTCTAAGATTGGTGTGATTTGCTGCACTAGACGGTGATCAATGAGAAAGTACAATTAAAATACGTTTTATGTCCAGATAATCCAGATTATCCAGATAATCCCGCCTTTCTCATTATCTGTATTATGATCTTTGTCCTCCGAAAAAAAAACAAACCTGTGTGTGAGTCGGAAGCGGCAGGTTATTTTAGTCCGTCACCAAACCTGTGTCCATTTGTTTTTAAATGTCTCTGTGACTTCACTCAAACTCAACTTCTGCGTTGCTGCAACAGAGAGGACGAATCCATTTTCAGATCTGGCCGGTGTGGATGACGATCCATGGCAATTAAGCCGAGATCCAATTTGGATACATTTGCACTTGAGACACTGGACCCAAACAAGCCCTCCGAGACTGCAGGCGGAGGAGAGGTGGGGCGTGGAAGAAGGGCACGAGGAGGCGGAGGAGGGAGGGCGAGGGTAGCAGGGGATCAATCAATCATTGCTCCTGTTGGTTTCTATTGACTCGTCAGTCCCACGGGAAGACCGCAGTCAATGTGCTCTCAGGCATTTTGCGTGGGTCGATGAAGGAGCGTGCCTGGCTCAACACTCATCTTTTATACGGATATATTTGTGTGTGTGTGTTTGCGTTAACAGGTAACAATCCCGGTCCTGGTCCCGTCTCCACCCTGCAGCCGGGGACCCTGCAGGGTGGAGACGAATCACCATGACGACATCATCATTAGAATCAGGTGTGTTGGAGGAGGGAGGTGTCTAAGGATAAATGGCAGGTGCAGGGTTCAGACACACCGGTGTAACATATTAACCAGCTTGATGCAGTGCGTATCGGCAGGTGTTTTATAAATCACGTATCGGGTTTCACACTTTACCGCGGAATGAGGGCTTGTGGGAAATGAGTGTACAGAGAAACCTTGGTACCGAGCAACGTTAGCCACGTCTCCGGTTCCATATTTAATGCTCACGTTGAGTTATCGCTTTCAAAAAAAGTGAAGGTAAACAGAGAGCTTTGACAAACTATCTGCATTTTCCCTAAAAAAGTCGCTGGAGGTGGTTTTAGCCTTTTTCTGAGGAGAGTTAATGCCCTTCACACGAGCTATAAACACCGTCTTCGAACAAGTTTGGACGTAGCCGGCAGTATGTCATGAGATTACATAAAACTTCTACTAGCAAGGACATGCAGGGATTCTGGGCAGAAGGTGACTCGACTGTTTAATATTTGAACGTGAGGACAAGAAACTCTGTTCAGACAAATGTTTAGACTCATGTACAATAGATAGGAAGAAAGTAACGAATGCATCCTCGGTGTATTTATGATGCTGCTCTGCTCCCTTTTAGCTGTCAGTTCGTTAAGTTTCCGAAGTTTTCTGACCCACTGGCTTATTGTTGCGCTGTTTGTTGGGCTTTGTTGATTTATTTCGGGACTCTTTGAACCTCCATTGTTTCTCACTTTTTTGAATTTCTTCTTAGTCTGCTTTTTAATCAACCATGACAGTGTGTGTGTGAACAGAATCCTTCCCAGAGGCCTCACAAAAGGAAAACACTGTATTTCCATGCAGTGTGTATCCACTCGCGTACATGAAGGTTAATGTGGAAATCCACAGTATTCATTAGAAATATATTGTAAGACTACTTTTTTTATTTTTACCCAACCGGTCATCAATCATCCAAATGATGTGATACCATGAGCGTGCACCGACAGGCTCTGAGTGAAGGATGATGGACAACTGATGATTGCCTGACATGAGGTGACACACCCGCTCCTGAGTGCACAACTCTCCGGGGCTCTTAGCTTGTTAGCTCAGATTGCGAGATGATTTATCTGGAGTGAGGAGGAAAATACATTTGCACGAGAAAATAAATCAAAATCCGCTGTCACAAAAGATCAACAGTATCTAGGATAACGGACAGTTCCAAACAATAACCGTTTATATCAGATCGCATTCTGAGCGGTTAATGAGCGTGTCATGTCTAAATGTAGAAGTCGTAAAACAATACGGAGCCGCGGCTGCAGCACATGAATCCAAAGTTACAATTTCTTAAAAGCCGAATCCATCATCACAGCGCACCAGCAGCTCATGAGGTGCAATTTACTTCTGACACGTCAAGTTTTATTCATAAATGGAGTTGATAAAAACGAGATCACAGTATTTCACATTTTAACCGGGGAAGGTCCATTAAGGACGATTTTCCCGTTAACCTCGTTTTTCATGTCACATCCAGTTTTCACGTTACTGTCACTTCTTCTTCCCAACGAGTGATGTCACCTCGTCTCGATTGCTTTCATTTAAACATCACGGCCTCTCCTCCATCACCGCTTATTCTTCACTCGGTTACCAAAGTCCGTCCGAGGGATCTTCTCCATGCAGCCCCCCCTTCCTCCGCAAACCCCATCTGTTATTCAGGATGTTCCTGAAGACTCATCCAAGAAGTTCCATCTGCTGGCTCGACTCCACCACCACCAGCATGTTGACCCCGGGGGGGTTTCCATTCTACCTCCTATTTCCTAAATCCATGCAAATGTTGCTGCAGCTCATCAATAGAGTCTAATCAACACTTCCTGTCTTATCATCGCAAAGTTATTTTTCCACTCCCACTCGATGTTTATAACCCGTTGTTATACTTCACGCCTTGTTATACAAGTAAACTAATAAAAGATGGGAAACTGTTGGAAGAAAACATGTGTAATGTAAGTTAATAGTTTTTCTTCTTAGATGGGATTTTAACAGCGTCACAAAAATACAATTTACTGTGACATTTAAGAACGTGCATTAATTGTCGGATTTAACTTTGATGTCCCGTGAGAATGAACTTCGCAGCAAATTTACAGTGTTGCCGTCGGTCCTTTTATAGCAAACTGTGAATTTTAAAAGTGCCAAAATGACCACAGTGCTCTAAATCAAAAAGCCAGTGAGGCAGTGGTGTACTTGTGAGAAGAAGAGAGGAGCTCTGGTTTTACAGGAGTAACTTCATACACTGTAATGTTGTTTTCTCCACTAGCCAATTTGCTGAGTGTCTCTGACACCATGACCCTTCTTTTATTAGGAGACTGAGGAGAGTAAGAGGGGACAATGTTTCGTTGAGCTGGCAGGCCCACTCAATAGAGTCAAGGTAATAAAAGCGAGTTGGAGAGAAAAGGCTGAAAACAAGAAGAAAGCTGGATTGAGTTGAGTTGAGCAGCGACAGGTGGACTGGCCATGAAGTGGAAAGGCTTTCAATCTGACAGCTTATCGATCGGCTCACACCTCGTAAAAAAGGATCCTGGAACATTTTTAAAGAAATAAGCTGATGCTACCTTCTCCAGCAACCCCTCCTTTTTCTCCTCCCAGTCAATATTTCACTTTGATTGAAATTATGAAAGCTTTCGCAATATTATAAATATTTCAATCAATGGAAAATGCAAGGAATCTCCCTTTTAGAATAACTGTCATTGTGAAACAGTGTGTTTGACATTATTCATATATTTTGTGTGCAGAACACTGGATCCGTAGCCAGAGGTCTATGCAAGCCAGTATCTGGGAATTTTAAAGTGAATTTAATGTCACTTCTACTTCTAGTTCTTTATCAGGCTCGGTGCCAGGATGAGAAGCAATAACTTCATGTAGTAAAACAGTAGGTTATCACCCTGCTATGTTTCTATAGTTTTTGGCAGTGGAATCTTGACTTAATCCGAGCCACACCCGAAATCCTTTCTACTCTCCCTTGTGTTTTTTCCATCATGGCCATCATATAAAACTTCAGAAAAGGTGTTTTATTACTGTTGTCTCAATGGGACTTGTGGTCATTGTTTGTTACTACAAGTGAGGGAACCCTCGGTGCCGGGTTCTGTACAGAACTTTGATTTTGAGTGACAAGCACGCAGTCATTTCATAGGAAAGACAGTGATGGTGTGCAGGAGCTGTGAGCAGGCTAGATGTTGGTGTTGTGGTAAGGTGGGCTAACAGGCTGGCGGTCCTTGAGACAGGGAGAACAGGTCAAGCAAACAAACTAGCTGGTAGTTACAGACTGGAGTGAGCTTAAAATGTGGCACGTCGACAAACCCTGAATAGCAGAATGATCGAGCAGTCCAGCCGCAGTGATAATGTAGTGCAGAGGCGAAGGCTTGTTTGCACGCAGGTGTGTGGATTGTCGATGACGAGCAGGTTCGCCGGGAGAGAGACATTGAACGAGGGAGCGAACAGACAAAAACACACCAAGCACATATCATACATACTGAAGAAATAACAAACCTTCCGCAGATAGTTTGGGTCAGGAAAACTTTGGCGCTTGTGTCAGGGATTCAAAACTTTTCCATGCCAAGACCCCGATATAGCATTAGCTTCCGGTTGAGGCCCCCCTTTTGCAAAGTGTATTTAAGAACTATTGAAAAGAATAACGCAAATGCAAACGAAACATTGAGTTTCCTCCAGGTACTCCGGTTTTCCCCCAAAGACCAAAAACATGCAATCAGGCTAATTGGAGACTCTGAATTGTCCACAAGTGTGAATGTGAGTGTGAATGTGGTCGTTTGTGTCTGTGTGTCAGCCCTCGACCCCCCCAGTCAATCCTCTGGCCCAATGTCAGCTGGGATTGGCTCAAGCCTCCCTGCGACCCTGCTTCCGGACAAGCAGTATGGCACATCAATGGATGGATGGATGGACATTATAAAAGAAATTCTATTTAGTTTTTTACATGATTTTTTTCTATAATAATGAATTATAATATGCAGGTGGTAAGGCTAGTAGTTTTTCAAAGACAGTCTTGAGCAGTTTGACATGTAACGGTCACTGTTCTTCACAAATTCTAATTTTTGTTGGGAATTATTACGGCTGCTAGAGGACATCTGTCACTCTTAGTGTAAATACAGGCTACTATAGGCTCGGTACAGTGTGTTTCTATCTTGAGCCCTCAGACTCACAGCTCTAGTTTAATGTTGTGTTTCATTATGTTTAAACGCATAATATGACTCAACTCAATTTCTAATGTGCTGAGTGGGCTGTTCTCAGTCAAAAAGCACCTTTTGCTTCCAATTAACGGTGCAGTTTGTTATCTAATTGGACAAGACAGTTTTTGGCTGAATTGTGTGAAGTAGCTATAAACCTACCTATAATGTACGTGTGAGAGTTAAACGTACTTCTAACTGCTGTCGGGAGTGGATGTAAAGTGGGTTGATTCTAAGGCTCCTGCAGGTGTCAGCAGAATTTTTAAATACAAGTTTAGCAAAGTGTCCAGCTGAAAACCCCAACGACACATCCAAGCCTGTTTCGAAACAAAGGGATTTATATAATTACTATAAAGCATAGTTGTGTAGTTGAGATGCTTGAAGTTGGTTATGTCGGCTCACTTGAATTCTCCCCTTGATTGCTCATAAAATCCATCTCGTCTATGCACACGCACACAACACAACACACACAGCTCACAAAAGCATGTCCTAACTCAACTTATTTTGCAACTCATCTATAATCAAAACTGACACCCCACCACCTCATTCCCCACCCCCCAACACACACACACACACACACACACACACACACACACACACACATTCCTCCCACCTTCCGCTCTCACATCCGAAAATACCGACTGCTGAACACCCGACTCTCCCTGTAAGCCCCAGGCCAATTAGTGTGGTGTTGCAGTATTGTTATCCGCCTGTCATGGTGGGTTTCTCCTGCCTGCTCTCTGTTTGTGGCAACACAAACTGCTGCCGCTGGTCCACAGGCAGTGCCAAAGAGGAGACTGATGAGGAGGAGGAGGAGGAGAGGAAAATAGGTGGAGAATAGAGGGTGTTTGAGGAAAAGCATCCTAAATAAAAATGACTCAAGGATGGACTATTATTGCGCATTATATTGCATCCCGTCATTCCCTCTTTCTCAGTTGCCGTGAACAGAACGAGGAAGAGAACACAGCAAAGAAAAAGTTACTTCCCAGCGGAGGGGCTGAAAACATCCTTCCCTCTCTCTAATCCTCACATTACAGAGGCTGAGTAATAATCTTGCAGAGGAGTGAAGGAAGAGGAAGATAAAGGTCGTGAACTCGGTCATGCTTAACATGCGTTTATATTCACAGATGCACTGATGGGGTGTTCAGTGCTGTTGGCCAAGTACAGAAGTTTAGGCATTTCTTGCTTTGGAATTGCGTAACCTAATATATAAATACAATATATTTACCTGCAGCATAGTTGTTGACAAAGTACTGTGGCCTAAAAGTTAGACAAGCTGGCTGGATTGTGAAAGGTCGCTGGCGGGAGGAATGTGGGCGGGGTTAGTGAAAGAAAAAGCACTTTGTATTGCTCCTGAAAAGTACGACTTTCGGGGGGCATTCATTTAATGTCGGAGATTACAAATGCCAAGGCGAGGGCACAAAAAGCAACTCTCTGGAATGCACTTCTGGGAGGGGAAAAAAAAGTACTTTGAGTCCCTCAGCTCTCCGTTGAACTTTGCTTTGTCAAGAGACGTTTATGCTGCTCAAATTTCACATCCAGGCGTTTATGCAACATACACAGAGGTGGAGAAGAATACAGAAGACCTAGCAAGCGTGAATCGGATGTAGCTATGTGTTATGATATTTCGAATGACTACAGAGAACATCTTTCACCTCCCACATAAGCTACTTTCATTGCCTTTATTTAGTTTTTTCTTTCTTAACGTGGCTTATACAGACTGCAAGAGGCCGTCAAAGAGTCTCTCATGTATCATCCGTCATCTATAGGCTCAAATTAAAGCTGAACCTGCCTCATGTGGTTGGGATTCGAATGAAAGACTTGAGTCTGATCAGGTGTCCGGGCATCAAACATCAAACACGGCAACACACTCCCTTACACAATTCCCCATTAATGTTAGCTTAACATACCTTTGCGTCCCCTTTACAATTAGTTCACTTTTCTAAATTTATTTTGTAGATATTTTCAATAGTATGTTCTCAGTGTCTTAGATAACTGTTAGCGATGTCGCTCAGTGTAGCATCTAGGTGCTTTTCTATGCCAAGCTAGCTGATGGGCTAATGTCGCTAGTGGTTACTTAACAGACTGACGATTATAAAAAGGCTAAAAATACTATACACATAAATGTACTACCAACAATAAGAACATAATGTACTCTTAGAAGAATTTAAGTTTAGCTAACATCACTGTAGCGGTGGCTTTGATCGGAAGTAAACAGAAGCAGCAGTTCATATAAAGCAACTAAACTGGGAAAAGGGGAAAAGGAGTTGGAACCAACGAAGAAGAACACTCTTGTTATTGTAGTTGTAAATAACTACAATGGAATAATTGATTCATGAGTAAAGGTTATAGGAATAAGAAATGTATACGGGGAAGTCTGAAGGAAATGTAACCTCACCTACGCTCCAACACAATCGGATACATCAGCACTAAATTCCTCTGTTCACTTGTTATTCTCACCATGTAACACCTGGCTAAGTGGATCTAAATAAAGAGCTTTAATTAACTGCTACAGTACCTTAAGCCTAGAACATTGCGAACCTTTAAGACGAATGTCCAGCTTGTTTATTTGCTCTCCGTAAATCACAATGTACTGAATGCTCGAGGGGTGAAATTGATCATATTTTTGACAATAATTTTCTTGTCAACAAGAGTCACTGGCATCTCTTTCTGGCCCAGTCCACAAATCTCTAACCTCATGTAGCGTATGAATCTGCAAAGGGTCCTCTGCCCTCATCAACCATTCCTCTCATAGCAGGGTGAGCGCTGCCAAGTAAACAGACGGCTCAGTGTTAGACTGTTATTTAGATTCAGACCTCAGACTGCCGCTGACAATCTCTGGCGGGCTTTCATTTGTCTACTTCAATTCTCCCGTCCCTGTTCTCCCGCAGCTCTCTCAACACACACCTACTCAATAATAAAATTCCTCCTGACTTCAGCATAAGTTTCAACTCCTGCCACAAGTTTCTGTTTTGGACTGTCAGCTAATAGTTCCAGAAACTCATTTGTGCTGATGCCAATTGGTCCCCTGAACATCAGTGGAAGCTACAATAGCAACGGGTGGAAAGCCCACGATGCACTTCTTCTTATTTGTATGCATCTTTATGCGCTATGTGTTTTTGTGTGTGGTCTTCATGCTTGATGTTGCCAGGTTTTTGTTCTTTTATCTCCCTCAAATTCTTCATCCCGCCCCGGGTCTCCGCCTCTTAATGACCATCCGGTGGACTCAGTGGGTTTTTGTGCGCAAACTATCTTGTCAATCTATGATCTTTGCAAGCTGAGAGGCACTTATACCAGTTTAAATGCCGCTGTTACTTAGCTGTCACTGCCACTGTATCATGCTATGACCATCTGCGTCACGGCTCCCACTTATGTCAACA
>CAAKHC010018761.1:51308-72385 GCA_901007825.1 Macroramphosus scolopax
TACTAGATGCATTCAATTCTGGTTGTAGCCAACCTGGAATGTGTGTGTGTGTGTGTGTGTGTGTCTGTGTGTGTGTGTGTGTGTGTGTGTGTGACATCTGCGGTAGATAAAGAGATGGAAGCCCCACTGTGCCCATCTGGATCCAGGTTGGGAGAAACAAGTGTCTGCTCCATTTAATTGATTTAGTCCATCAGCAGTGTTACTGGAGGCGTGACCACATCCAACAGCAGAGTGATCCCTTAAGATCGGGGGACTCTAATCAATCTCGTCAGATGTTCACGAGTGCCAAAATGATCAAATTAGGAAACAGGGGAGAACATTTTGAGTGTGTGCCTGCGTGTGTTTGTGTGCAACAGAAGCTGCTGTGAACACAAAAAAACAGGGAAATTATGGGAAAAGCTCACTTTTTTTTAATTTCTACAAGATTCTTTCCTCCGTCCTTTTAATGATCGCAGCATTTGGCGACTGCAGAAGGGTTCGTTATCCAGGTGTCGTCTCTGTTCTAACGTTTTTTTTTTATTGATTAGCGAACGTGATCTCTGAATATATTTACAACTTTACCACCTCTGGTCCTCGAGTTTGTGCAGCTTCCTGCTTCGTGCTGCAGAGAAATCTCAGACCTTTGTTTTAGTGACACCTTACGAGTCGGCCATGGACTGTGGAACGGGACGATGATGGAACGACTCACATTAAACCTCTCAGTTATGAGGATGCTCACATTGACCATTCATCAGTCAATGAAATGTCCAGCGTCAGTTAACGACTCGGGGCTAAAACTAACAATAACATGTTCTGTTACGATCATGATGAGATCACAATGGACACGACTCTTAACGCCATCTCGAGGTTTGCTAAAGGTGGAAGTATGAACACTGAACTGTAGTCTGCAGAGTATTGACTCAGTGTGAGACGACGGATCTGTTACCGTGCACCACTTTCCAATTAATTGGATGAGAGAAGGAGGAAAAAGGGCGGAAGATGTAACCAGCTCAGGTTCGGGATTCCATGTCGCTAATGTAAATAAAAGGTTATTGAGCCTCTTTACGTCCTTTATCTCAAAGACATTTATCTTTCCAGGCTCTTAATGGACTAAAGGCAGAAATATTTTGTATGAATGCAACCTAATAATCCTGTTGTAGTTCTGTTGCATTGATGTATATTAATCATTAGTGATAATCACACAAACAAATTAAGTGCAACCTGGAAATTCCCCCTCCGCATTGTGCAAAGGTACGTTTCCATGGTGAAGTGGAAGTGAGGGGATGGGTGGAACTGGCGGGTGGTGCTGAGGAATAAAACACTCGATTGCAGTGAAAGAATAAAGCAATCAGTCAATTAGTTCATGTCGCCATTTACAAATATGAAAACGACGACATCAAGCAGAGCAATAAGACACACACACAAACACACACACACACACCTGCAGACAGCGGTGAGCCAACAGAATCTTCCTTTAAGTAGCATAACAGAACAAAGAAGTCATGAATGAATTCAATGCGGTGGCCGTTCCAAACTCCGTTGGGGCCAAACGGCTCCCAGGGGACCCCATTAAACATCGTTCATCACTATTATGTTAGAAATAATCTGACAGCATCGATACAGGTACAAACGTGCTTTGTAGTTAAATGGATTTCCAGCGGACGTCCACCCAATCAGCTAAAGAATCATTAAGGCGGGAGGAGAGGCGGGGAGACGCTGCATCCGTCTTGCTCTCGTTTTGGGGGAAACCCATTCAACATGGTTAAAAAGAGCATTTGTTTTTAATGGCTTTGATGGAGGTTTGTGCTCGGTGTTCTTTCTTTCTTTCTAAAATGTTCAGATGTAACGGCGCAACATTTAGTGCTACTCAAGGAAAAGAGGATTCTCCATGCGTGCATGGATTAACAACTGTTCAAACACAACATGTGACCTTTGTTTTGATTCACTTCTAAGACTTGATATGAAGGTCAGGGAGGCTAATCACACAGACTAGCTGAGACTATTCCAGCGATGCCGAAGTATCACATCGACGGTGTGCAAATACAGGGTTCATAAACGTTGTCATTACAGCTGTGATGCTCGCCGGGATGTGTCCGGTCAGGATAATACTAAATGCAGCCTATGTAATGGAACAGAGAGCCGAGATATAAAACCACCGATCCTTTTAACCTTTCCTATCTCCGGTAAATGACAAGGCTCGGAGGGAAAGACGACGTGCTTATGCATTTAAGAAGAAACAGCCAGAGATAAATTAATATAGACAGAGTTATTTACACATTACACCCTTCATGCTAAGAGCCTGCAAATCATTCCAGGATCTATCTGCCTTTTTCTTGTCTGCTTCAATCCACCGCCTTCCCTGGTTCCCCGTCTCCCCCCCCCCCTCCCTCCCCCCCTATCCTCCCGTCTACTCACCCTTTTCTCACTGACACAATAAAAGAACTCCTCTGTAATACTGAGCCACGTACTTTAACCATTATGTTCCATATAAGGCCTCGTCCTTAAGATGTTTTTTACCTTGATGGCTTGGACATCCCCCAAACCCCCCACCCCACACATGTTCATATTCAGAAGAAAGAAAGTCGCATGGAAAAGGACAGTTCGTAACAACTCTTCCATCTGCAGTAACACCTCCCTCTTATATAATTACGGCCCTGTGTAACGTCTCATCCATTGGATATCTGAGGCTGTAATAAAGGTTCAGACCAATAAAACCAAGCATGCAGCTTTGTGTCCAAAAATGTGCATTGTTGGTTATTTTGAATTCAACTGTGCATCTGTGCCCTCACCTCAAAATCTTTGTGTCTCCAGAGATTAATTTGTTTTTTCTTCCCATTACTATTTTTTTTTTTAAGGGCTTTTCTCTGTTTCAGGATTAACAGCAAATGTGTTTACCGCTAGATTAGCTATCCTGTCACATTTGCTCCTTGTGATTTAGTGGCTTACTGTGTGTGTGTGTGTGTGTGTGTGTGTGTGTGTGTGTGTGTGTGTGTGTGTGTGCGTGCGCGCGTGTGTGTTTGTTCTTGGGCTGAGGTGATTTAGTGGCATTCGAGCAGAATGCAGACCAGCCGGGGCAAAGCAGGAGCACAGACAATACTGTAGCGCTGACACAAAACGATAACCATTTAGTTATTGTCATGTCCCTTGGTATTGCACAGCTTTTCCAAAATAACTACAACAAATTAAACACTGCTTTAGTTCGGTTTGCGGAAGGAGCGAGGGAGGGAGTAAAGCTCCCTCTCTCCCCCGGGGGAGGAGTAGGGGGCATAGCAGAGAGGCTTCTGCGATTGAGAGATAACAGTGGTGACCCTCAGTTAATTGGCAATTAGAGAGCTGCCAGCATTATTGTTTAAGGCTATAATTAGGATTGCCTCACATAAATGTGTGTTTGTGCATGTGCGAGGTCTCTGTCCGTGTCATTTTCCTGTATCGGAAGGTGCAGGTTTCTCACAGGGCCATTGTTTTCTCTTCTCCTGTCATCCCTCCTGTGTTGCGCCTCTTCCCGTGTCATAGCAACAACACAATAATGAAGGTAACTCTATTTTGCTAAGGTGCTTACACGGGACCCTAAAAAATAGGACTTTTATGTTCTTTAATTGTGATTGCTGACACTACTGCAGCACTTATGTTATGGTAATAGCCGTTTACTGCATGCACTTGCACTCTAAGGGCAGTACAATAAAAACAAATGAGTATCTACTGCTTGCTTGTAGTGCATGTGTGTGTGCGGGTTTCTCTGTAGATGCAATTTTTCTCAGTCGCGAGCCGTTTTTTTCCCCCCTTGCAGCCTGAAAAAGAGATGAAGAGGAGGCGATAAGGGAGGAAAAGGTAGAGAGAGCGAGGTGCCTCCACTTTGAAATCCATCTTTCCAAGGATGGATTCCCTACTGAGAGCCTCGGGCTTTGTCCTCCTTTCAGTCCCTTTCTGCGAGTGTGTATGTCGGGTGGAGAGTCAGTTGTTTTAGGCCTGCTATCAGCCCCCAGTGTCGGTCTAGTCTGCTATCAAACCCTATAACCCGCTACACCCCCTCCCCATTCCTCGACTCCCCGCGTCCTGTCAGAGGGCCCCTCAGGACAGTCCATGAACCTCTCAGCACTGTTTTCTGAGGACTGAGATACTGCAGAAGCCTCGGCCTCGGCCTGTGCTAAAAATGGTCAAAGTGCCATCAGAATAAGCACGACTGGCACGTCCAATTTCCAGCCATGAGTCCTCTAGTCCCGCCTGACATGAAAATGCACACAGTGGACTGTGAATAGGCAACTGTATCACCTCTTTTACAGACAACACACACACACACACACACACACATGATAGCGCTGGTATTTATTTTTATATTTAATGCCTCGGTTCTCCTTTATGCACTTGTCTGCTTTCATACTCGTGACACTTTCGGAGGCCTTCATCGCAGACGTTTTTGGTGGGAGGATATCTCAAGGCTACCACGGAAGAGGAGGAGGAGGTACTCACTCCCTTTATCCCCACCAGATTGGCTACTTTTCATATTCAGCACTTTAACAAAGACGTACTAACGATGTGTGACATTAGGTCGGGCTTAATGTTCAGTTGTCAAGCTGTGTCTTAGCTTATCTCATCCATGAGGTCTGGTGGATGTAATTGTAGCCGTCCCCCTGCTACAGCTGACAAATGAAAGGATAAAGTTTCTCCTTTAGAGCCCTTGAAATGTCCCTTTAAGGATAACTGGTAGTTTTTAACATGGGCCCATGGGCGAGTGAGTGAGTGAGTGAGTGAGTGAGTGAGTGAGTGAGTGAGCGAGCGAGTGAGTGAGTGAGTGAGTCAAATGTGCTGAGCAGCCACAAAATATTTCAGATAAAATATCTATAATCTTATCAATCAACCCTCCCCCTGCTGCATGCTTTCTCTCTCTCACACACACCCAAGTGTGCGAGAGAAAACACAACTTTAGAGATTCTATGTTATTATGGGAATATGAAAAAAAAAAATTTGCAAGCCGCCAGTCAAATTAATTAATGGGAAACACTGATTACTTTTCAAACAGGCGACTTAAAAAGGAAATGCAGCCACGAGTCATACTATCATTAAACACAAGGAGACCTTCCGAGATGGGCAAATGGTACGAGAGGCTATCGTTGAGGCAGCAGACTTGTTGTTTCAGGATTTTGAATTAGCCGCTGTTAGAGTGAGACAGGCACACTTCTTACTCCTCAGTCGAATGGCATATTATATATAACATGTTTTTAAAATGTTTTTTTATCCTTTGTGTTTTAGCCTTTTGCAGCTCATGCTCGAAGCCTCTCACACGGCGTGTGGGAGAAACAGCCGAGCTGCTTTAGATCGTCCAAGTGGTCAACAACCGAGTTGCAAAAATGTTTTATTTCACTGAACTCGTGGGCCAAACATTTACTTGTACCTCCAAGACTTTTCCCAACCACCACCTTCTCCTTCTTCTACTTATTTTTGAGTTCTAGTTTGAAAAAGAGGACCGATAACCTCCCAAGCTCTCCTTCCCAACCATGATCCTTCTCCACTCTCCCATTAACTCGTGTAACCTCACTCATCTCGCTCCCGTTTCCTTCCCGATGAGGTGATGACACCGGCGTCCTCCAGCTTAATTCAGCAGAGACTTGCTTGCTCTCTTCCGAGTCCTAGTTCAAACATCCATGTCACTTCTCAGCGACGCCGCAGTGTTTAATGGCCGCCTCGGGACTCCCAGGTCTCCTTACTGAACATGCATGTGATCAAGACTCTTCCAGGATACTCCGTCCTCTCCTCCTACCTACCGAGGTCTGACAACATATCCAATACCATGTGAGAAAGAGGTGATACTTTATTGATCTTGCGGGGAACAAAAGGAGGGCAGCGCGCAGCAGGAGCACGGAGCACGAAGTCGGAGGGAATTTCATGTCTTTGGAAAGGACACTTGAGTATGATGGAAGCTGTTTTTTTTTCGGGCATGGCAGTTCTCACTCTAAGCACCATGCTGGTTCCTTAAACCTTCTGATGAGTCCAAAGTAAAAGCAACTTCAAGATTTACAAGACCATCTCATGGTCCACAGAGTTCTACAACAAGCACTGTGACCTCGCGAGGACCCTCGAAAAGGACTGTCTCATTCACATCGCTTAAATATTATATTAAGACCAATTAATTTGTTCACATTGCTGAAGTGCAATACGAAGAGCAACCTTCTTGTCTTAACCCTGTTTAATCTAAAAGTGGAGCTGTCCAGTCCAACGTGGTGCTGATTGCTGCTCAAAGCAGCAGCTCAGTTCTGAACTTTAGAGGAGGCAGAAGTCTTAATTTGACGTGTCCACACAAATGCAATTTCTTTTCAATTAATAGATTAGACCTTTGCTATACTGTTAAAGATGTGTTGTTCTGCTAGATGTTAGCATGCTGACGAGGCTGCACTAATATAAAGTGGACACATCATGCATTTCCATATTTTTATTTGTTACCATAATGTTAAAATCCTGGATGTTCATATTCATTTTTCTAACAGGAGGCATATTTAAAAGCATCTCCGTCATCAGTCTGCTCTGACTACTTGTTTACCAAAGTATTTTTCTATAGTGTCGAGCTGAAGCCGACCACATTAGTTCGGGCTTTGTGTTTCTTTTTTGTTTTCTATGTGATTCACTTTTATTTATTTAGTTTCCACTCGATGCTCCGAAATCACCGTTGTTACTTTTTTTTCAAACTCAACCCGCTTCCATTCTCACAGTCATGTACCAGCACTGACTGATTTAATACGACGCTTCCTTTTAGAAGGATATACAGCCTATATGAGCTTAAATCCAGCGGCACAATAATGCATGCATAATGCAATTCACTTCTGTCAAACCAGTGATGACTTGGTTCTATTTGAAGTCTGCAATCCTCTGCTGGAGAGACCACAAGAGGCCACGTGTAGTGTCTTTCCTCCAAAGCGTTTGAATCTCACACCCTGCGGCGATGTGAATAGATGTCGTCAGCAATATTTGCAATGGAGTTGCTTGCACAGCTCTCAGTAGGGTTGTTTTTTTTTGCAGAATGCATTTTTATACTCAGTTTACAAGAAAAAAAATCAATTGAAGAAAGTGTTAGATCTACTGCCTGAGCCTGTTAACTGTTACCACGACGACAGAAGAGCCTCTCCCACCGAACGTCGGTCTGCGTTACATGATGGAATTACTGTGTATTGTTACAATAATTGTGATGCATGCTTATACCATGTAATGGTAATGGTGTTGGATTGAAAGCGACTGATGTGAGTGAGGTAGAGCAGAGTGTCATCGGCATAGCAGTGATATAAGACGCCGTGAGAGGAGATCACATGGTCAGTTGCTTCCTGTCTGAGATCCACCGCTTTCCAGCTCATAATTTAGTTAAACATTTATGCAACAGTTAAGATGTATCACATCAGATTATACTGTTTTCTAAGTATATATATATGAGGATTCATGACTCAGAGCGGCAGGCATGAACAACTGAGATGGAGAAGGTTATCCACACATAACACCATCATGTGCCTACTAAGCTGAACAGACTGGATATACAAGCAGAGGAGCCTTTGGGAAAAAACAAGAGCAAGGCCTTTAGGTTGTTTGCTTTTCCCGGGCCCCCCGAAGACATTTCGTTACACACCTACAGCAACCTTACATCATTTCCAACAGCATCCTCCGTCGGGCTGGAGAGAGAAAAACGGCAAAACGAGGAGGTATTAGGTAGCTAAAAGGAGTAGGAATGCAAAACAAGGGTGAATTTAGGTGAGAGATTGGAGAAGGAAGAAGAGCTGGAGGGGAAGAAAAAGGGTTGCGATGAACAAGAGACACTGGAGAAGCTGAGGAGGGGAGATGGAGGAGGGAATGAGTGGTTTGCTATGCTAAGGGTATGAGCGCTTTAAACCATGACAGGTGAGTCTGAGGTGGAAAAACAATATTGCTTGGGAACAAAATTATCTTTTTCTCTGTGTTTTACATGATTAGGCCGACATTTTTTATCACGCTCTGTACCTTTAATTCTTGGTCAATTTTATTTACTGCTGTATCCTTTTTTAATAGTAGGAGGATCATACAAAGTATGTGGACCGTGGAAAGACGCTCCGTATGTTATCTAAACAGCTTAAACCTCTCGGGTGTTTTAAGCTGTTGTTTCACAGGTTAACTGTCAACGTCGACCTGCTTGGAGCTCTGCAGAAGACCAAAGCAATTATGATTCATCTTCCTACATGAAATTTCGATCCATCTCATCCACGAATGTGAACTTCACGCCTGTGCCGGGGCACGATGGATCATCAAAGTCATCAGGATCACGAACCATGAAGAAGATGTCCATGAATTTCTTGTCAATCTGGAACAAAGCGGTGGGCTGACCGACACTGACGTCCTGTATAGGTGACACATCTCCGTCTGTGCCCACCTAATCGGCACAGCTCTAGTGCATACATGTGCTGTATGTCGGTGTGTTTGTGTTTGCGGAAGACAGAAAGACATTGTGTGACAGTGAGTGGCAGTGGAGACTCTCCTTCCAAATATTAACCATCGTCCAGTGCAAAAAAAAAAGAGAGAAACATTTAACATGGAGAAAACAAAGGTCCAACAGCTGTCTCCTCTCTGCCACCTGCAAACCCCGCCAATCATATAGCATACGCATGCAGCCAACCACTGGAAAGACACCAAGAACCGTTTGGAACGGGGCCCAGTGTGTTGGAGTCCAGCACCTTGTTAACATATTTGGCCGCAGTATAAAAGCTGAGCAGGTCTTCTCTCTATGCGGTCAACACGGACGGAGACAATGCAAAGCATCCTCTTCCAAAAAGTCTCAGACAAAGCATCAGATCATTCAGTCTCCAAGATTAATCATATCTTAGGAATGGTTGTGCTCAAGGTAATAAAGCAGACAGCACAAAGCCTCTGTCTAATTATATTGATCCACATGGAAAATCATACAGGCTCACCCACTCTGGTACTTGCTGACTGTGTCTGATTTGTCTGCACGCTGCTGATGACAGACGAGAGTTTTAGTGTTACGGATGCACTGTCAACACCGGTGTGGAAGGAATACAGATGCAAATACCAAAATCTGCAATGCAAAACAACCTGAAGCATAAGATAAGGCCAGAAGGGATCTTCAATAGGTTTGTCTCCACTAATGCTTCACATTTCTAGCTGCTAATGCAGCCACTGACGAGGTTTCTGATTATTCCTGGTGCCTTTAAATAACGACTTTATGAATGAATTCTACATGGCAGCGATGGATCGTCTCTTCTTCCCCGAGGCCTCCGCCGCAAAAAAAGAAATCAAGTATTTCCTTCCACTTCATGAGCTGACAGTCGCCGTGTCACCTCAGCATGCTTCTCTGAGCCCTTAAATCTGAGGTGGCTGCCTTGCTGATTGGCCAAAAAAAAAACAAAAAAAAACGTACGGAGCTGAGTGAGCCAGCGTCAGAAGCCGGGAGACAAAGATAACAGGCTTATCACCAGGTGAGGAACAGTGAGGCCAGCCGCTTTCAGGCAGTGGCCACAAACCGGCAGCTTACTTACAGAAACTGTAAAAAGCTGGAATATAATATAGCGTATAATATACTTCGTAATAATGATACATATGTGAGCAGAAAAACAATCATTATTATAATAACCACACATAGTTGCAGATTGCAACTCCTCACCTCAAGCCTCCCTGAGGTGAACATACAATGACGTCGGTAAATGAAAGTAGGACAAAAGAAATAGGAAAAAGAGCAGAAGCGAACCACAAGGCTGGAAATGTGACTGTTGTATAAACGGGTTAATTCCAGGCCAACAAACACTGATTCTTGTTTTGGTAGCTTTGAAAACATACGAAAGATTCCTCTTTATGTATAGATGAAATGCTCTTCTATCAAAATGTGAAATGTTGCTTCATGAAAAGGGCGAAAAAATGTGTTCGTACATTGTTGTCGAAGCCTGTTTACGCTTTAAAGTGCACTACGAAATCCCTCACCGAATTTGGCAGTCATTGTAGGTAATGGAGTTTCAGGTGTTTAGCTGTACACAGCAGATAAGCAATTGTTTCTCGGTTTTTCACGGAACTCGACTCAAAACATGTTTGCACTCTCCTCTAATCCCACTGCTGTAGGGCCATTAGTGGAAGTGGAGAACCAGGAGAACACACAGTCCTGGAAACTGCTTACGAAAAAAAGAACTGAACTGCTTATAAAACCGCACGTTTTATGTAAATGGCGTTATGACACAGTGTATGTTGAGGTGAACTGAAGACAGCGAGCCAGACAAACACGTGACAAGAAGTTAGATCCACTGACAGGGATGGAGATTCAGGTGCACTGATCATTGATGGTGATGTGATGGAGGCTTCATGGCCTCTTCCTAGTACAAGTCACACGCTCTCAGGCTAAATACTACTCAGACAAAACGGTGCAATGCCGAGTATTCAGCACACTGAAAAAGAGTGTTATGGCTTTTGAATTTGGAATACATAAAAGGTCATACATTTAAAATGAATCGCTGAAATCCCGGAAAAAGCTCTAAGTACTTATATAGAAGGATAACATCCTCTGAGGTGCACTTTGCTTTACCGCAGGGCCGTCTGTAACAGAAAACGCATCAGTTTTTCTCTATCTTGATCCTTGGAAAAAAGGCGATGTCTCTGTAATAAAGGGCTCAGAACAGTTTGGTTTAAACGCCTGCAGTTGCTAACATTCTTCACTTCAGCCATCTATACAACTACCCATCAGTCAACTTGTCCCTTCCTGTATTCTTCTATCACAATACCGTGAGGTCAATGCCTTTGTTGCTTGAGTGTTGCTGTGCTCGTCAAAACAAAAGCTCTGCACCGACACGTGATGGAAGACGTCCTTGCAATTCAAATGCAGCCCGGCTGTGAACATTCTTCCGTTATAATTCGCCATGTTTGTCACGCTGTAACATGAACCCAAGTGTAAGAGAAATTTCCCCGAGGATTCTTCCGTAATCGTAATTATGTTTATTTTGTTTTGAAAAATTATTTATCTACCCACTTTCCCTCACTCTGCCTTGTTCGTGGATTTCTTTCAATTTCCCAGAATTACTTCTGAAGGCCTCGATAAATCATTCATTGGAAGCTCGTAACCCTCCCCGGCTAACAAGTGTGTGAATATCACACCCTTTGTTTGAGACGGTGCCGCTTATTGAAAATGTCCCATGGTTGCGTTCCATTTGTGTCAGAATTGTGAATTTCTGTCTCTGTGATTGCTGCACATCAATGCATCGTAATGAGACTACAAAAGGCTTTCTGCTTCAGTCGCTCCCTCTGTCGCGCGGAATCCGACGTCTGATCATTAACGAATGCCAAAACCGGACCGACGATACCGTACGGTAGAAAACAGCACTAATCCAATCATAAACCCAAGTTGTTGAGATGTGCTCAGATTGGATTTATCCACACAGACACACGAGACAAAGATGACGCCTGTGATAAAGAGTGCACACAGTGATTGTGGACATTGTCATGTGGGGATCAGATAGCATTTCGTGCAGCATTTTTATATTAAATTACATTAAATGCATGAAACGAAATGTTTCATCATCATATGATGATCTGAGCGCTGGCGACATTCCCTGTAAACGTATAATCATCACTTCGTGACCCCCTGGCGGCAAATACATCTGTCATTGAAGAAAAAGGAAGACAGCTTACAATGTGGAAAAATGTCTTACATTTTTTTACCCATAATAATTTATCTCAATTTATAGACTTTAATGCGCTCGAAAGAAGCACACGCGACGAAGAGCAAATGACCCATTTACGGCTGAGAAGCTTCACATAGTGATGAATGCTTCGCCCACTGCGAGTCCTGATGTAATCGGGAACAAAAAGACCGTCGAAACGTAGACCGCCTGGGCAGAAAACTAGTGATTTGTACTGACCTTCTTCTCACTGAAGTAAAATCAAGGACTGTAAGACAGAGGTAGAGCCGGTGATGGACAACCGCTCCTGTTTTTTCACCAAAAAAAGATTTGAATTATTTACTTTGTTTCCCACAGAAACGATAACACGACCTGACCCACAGGCGGTTGCTGCTTCTTTGGATGATGCAACGGACTGAGTTTGTCCTATGGTGCAATAGTTAAAAGTCCAGTGGAACACACCTGTTTCACATCCTCCTCCAGTTCCACTGAGCGCCTCCGATCTCGCATTTCAACCCGGGTCACTGCTAGAGGTCGGGCGAAGGAAAACCTGTATAAATGTATTTTTCTGTGGTTTTATCGAAATGAAAGAATTGATCTGGATGCAGGAGCAAAACTCAGCCAGCAAACTGAAGGTTGCTGCCACCATCTTTGTTTATATTTCCCAATTGCTCAGAGCTTCCAAGATGTACGGGGAAGAGGCAGGATGTAGAAAGTAGACAGGAAATAGAAGTTTTAAGCAGTTTCACTGGTTCTCTGTACCTCGATGCCGTGTTAGAAACATCCTCCTGAGGCCGCTTTGCACCAGTTTGGACACACCCACGATCTCATGTGGCTTTAAGCTGAACGGGCTGCAAGTGCTGTGGTTCATACGGCATTTAAAACATTCTACATTCTCTTGGGAGAAGTTATTATGTCTCCCAACTTCCTGCTGCGCTTAGTCTGGTGTGTCATTGTGCGGAGTGACAAGGTCAGAGCCTGGACCCCAATTATCAACACTGTTTTATATGTTCACATGAAAATCCAAATCCGGCTGAGTTGCCTGACTTAAATCAGCACACATCAAGGTGCCGCCATCTTAACCGGATCAGCTGCGCGCCAAGATTTGCCTTTGACTTTGTGAATCACATTGTACTCATCGCTCGAGTGGAATAAGACGGATTGATGTTCAATAAAGATACAGAAATTAAAATATTACACATCTCTGCCTCTGTACGAGCCGCCTGCTTTGGTGTGGAGGTAAGGATCACATCTGACCGCGGAGATCTTCTAATATCCTTTTAATGCAGAGAAGAGAAGCACATTTGTGTTACACTTCACAAAGAAGATACAGAGAATGTTCATGGACATGCATCAAACAAAAAACACATGCTGGATAGATAATTCATGGGCTTCAGCACGCACCTGGCTGCCCCCACATGGATGGTTTCATGCACATTGAAAGACATCCTGAATCTGATCAAGCAATGATGCCTCCTCCACTCTAGTCTCTTCCCCGCTTGTGGAGTTTGTAGCTGATACGTAAGAGAGGCTGGTTTATTCTTGCCAGTCACTTCATGAAAGTTCACATACGTTCTACTTGCAACTTCTCCAAAACTTTTGTCAGTAACTTTTTGGGTTTCCAAAGTCACCTGAAAAGGTCTCTAAATCTCTCCTTATTTTCAGGCGGATTTAGTCGGATCAAGAACCCTGATTCTCTCTGTCTTTTCCCTTTCCGGCATGCTCCTTTTTAAATCACGGTTATTTTGTTATAAGCCCTCTACACGGCCCTTCACTGGAGGGGAAGTGAGCATCATAATAGTTACAATCAAACACAGCTGATCACCGTCCTCTTACCTCCAACAAGCCCTCCAGGATAAAGAGCATAATATGTTGTTCTTTCCCGCGGCTCAGAACGAGAAGCACTCGAGGCGTTTTCATCATTATCTGTCAGTGTTGAAACATATATATGTTTTATGATATGGTAATTCTATGGTTGGGTTGAGTCTGAGCACAACAACCCTTGGTGAGGTTAAGAAAATGATTATGGTTTAGTCACCACAAGTATATTGTTAAAGGTAGTGAAACATTGTGTTGCTGTTCTGAGAGTTAGCAGACCTTCTACATTACTCCCTTACGTTAGTAATTAATTAAACTGTTGCTATGTTACCTTTCTGTTTCCTGCAAAAGCCTATAGCCTCTAGACAGCTTTTGCCAATGGAGTGCGAATACATGTAATTTTCGGGGCACATGCATGAACATCTGATAAGTCTCCTGAGTTCTGTCTCCCTTTTCAACTACAGCAGCATACTGAAGAATTACATTTCCTCTGGGGACTGAGAGAAGCTCATTCAACACCCTCGGTGCACACCAGGAACAACGGCTGAGGATGATGTTCTTCTGCAGAGAGACGATAGAATAAGGATGGTTCACATCCGTCTCTGGCAGAGGCACAATTCCTCTGAGCTTTAGTGCTTGTGAGCTGACAGTTCCACGCAAGCAGCTGCATGTAGTCAAGGTCCCTTGGCGCCGCTCCCACTCACAGACAATATGATCCACAAACACTGCCACCTTTGCATGCCGTGTATTAATTATTAACTTATGAGCCTATTGCAGTGGGTTAGTCAACTTACAGGGATGGGGAATGTAAAATAAAATCGGTACTGTACACAGATTTGCATATCAATGAGTGCACACACACAAACACACACACACAGTCAGTGGAATATTGTGGAGAGGCAGACCTGAGTCACTTATGGATTCAGCTTATAAATGTTTCAGTGCATGTGTCCTTGGGTGTGTGTGTCTGTATGCACACGGGTGTATCCAAGATATTAGCTTTCACAGCTAATTGTACTAAGAAAATGTCTTGTAATCAAACACACATCTGTCAGATGTTTAGAAGTTCTGTTGCTCTCTTTTTGCACGGCCTCTCTCTCTGAATCATCCTTCTCTCGCTCTCTGGTCACACTTGGGTTTTGGTGCTCTCTCCTTTGAGAATTTCCTGACTTGAGAGTGGTAAACACGATATGCAGACTCATTTCTGGGAAATGTAAAAACCTGAGGTGGTGAAAGCATGTGGGCACCTGAGGCAGAGTGCAGAGCGTCGTGGGCCAAGTTGCATCAGGTTATCTCACACTTGAACACTGCGCTACCAGTTGGGTGCATCCGTGTTTCCAGAACAGCCTCAGGCTATAGGATTCCTATATTGACACAGTCTACTGCGAGCTCCTTTGGTGTTATCAAACCAGTTCAAATCGCTTCCTTTCATCTGGCCATATAAAGAGTCTTTGCTTGATCACAGAAAGAAACGTGTTCTTTGGTTGGTGCTCAGAACATAATGCAGCTCCATATAGGAGACAAATCAGAGACCAGTGTGGACGACTTTCAAAATTGGCTTGAAGGCTGGAAACAACAATAGTTTGATTAAAATAAAATAGGTTTTTACATAATGTACTTGTGGCTTTACTTGATCTTAGCCATGATTAGATTCTGTATTATTCTTTATGTGTTATGTCAACAGTTGAAAACTGACTTTTGCAAAAACACTGTTGGATTTTGTCAACTAAAATGATGATTAATGTTAATGTTAGTGTTTTTTCTCAACAAGAAATTCTACCCACCTTTGCAAAAAATAAAAAATAAAAAAGTACTATTAATACTAAAAATACTAATACTTTGCCCTAGAACAGGGCTGGGCAATACATTTTCCCAAGGGGCCTGATGACAAACCGGGACTTTTATTTATGACCAGACCAAAAGGCTGGTCTAAATGTTGCTCAATTTTAATTTGAAATCAGTGAATTGTATGGTTTTGATTATCTGCTACTGGTAAGAGTCAACATTACAATTAGGCTGTGAAAATGAGGTGCAGGGAGACTAAAAGCACCAACAATACATTACTATTTAATCAAAATTCACAAAATAATTTTCAAATTGAGCATGTTTTTGCAGAATTTAATTAACCTTTAATAGTAAAAAGTGCTATTGCTCTTTTGTTTGTATTCTAATTACTTCATTTGCTGTTTTCAGTTATTCGTCTTGTGCAAGGAGAGAAATCCAGTGAAGCCAGGTTGAATGTCTGAGGTGTGAAGGACAGCAGACAGGTGATGGTCAGAGGATCCGGATCTTTTTACCTTCATCACTGATGGATGTTTGTTCTCATGTGCAGGCGGATCCAAAGAGAACCAACCTCCTAGAGACTCTGTGTCAATCACTATTTTCAAGTGAGCTAATAGCTAACTAGCATCTCTCGTTAACGTCTGTTCACCAAAACATTACAGTTGTAGCGTCTCAGACAAAGTGGAGATGAAGGGAAGTTGTCAGCCAGAACATTTAGTGAACTCTCTTAGAAACTTTTCATACCGTCACACCAGCAAAGTTATCGATCGGCCTGCGAGTGACATATAGAGCCGGAAAACACCGAGCTACACAAGGCCCGCCCACATCACACTGCACCACCAATCAGCAGCACGGACTGCATACATGCATATGTGTGATTGACAGGCAGGTGAGAGACCAGGTTGCTGCACTGAAGGCGCAAACGCTCGCAGGAAGTTGACATGGACAATAATTGTATTAATCCACCTTTGCTTTCACAATAAATAATTTGTATTGCATGCATGATGTTCATTTATTTATCTTTTATTCCTAATCCACCATTAACCTCGTGCTGGACAGGGACCCACCCTGGCCCGCAGGCTGTAGAAGGCCCTGGTCTGCCCTAGAAGGATAACTCCAGCTTTGTTCAAACCGTTTTTAAGTGTTTAAAAATGTTGAGAGTCAAAAATACTTATAGGAACCAAAATGATTCTAATTGTAGCATTAGTCAGTGGATAACAGAATCCTGCAAAATGTCTGGAATGTTAATCAGGTCGCAACTGTAATATAAAAGTGTTTGTTTTCATGGACAGGCTCCGATTGTTAATATCAGTGTCTGACTGAATCGTAGAAAGGACCCTACAGAGAAAACATGTGCAGTCTCCCTCTGTACTGGCTCACAAGCTCAGTTTGTGTGGAACAGCGAATAAATAATTAAGAAATAAGTAAATATTAACATATGACTGTAGATTCATATTTAATCTTAGATTGTATATTAAATTATGTTGAAAAACGTCACATTTCACTCGGACCTAATGGAAGTTAACGGGCCAAACGCATTCAGCTTATATAACAAAGCCTTTATATACCTGTGAAGTGATGAGAGAATGAAGTTTTACTGAAAGCTACCGAGACATATTTCACACCACTCCAGATTTTTGTCACGCCGTTCCATTGACACAACCTTTAATCATCTTTAGTTTTTATCCATGAAACCTCATTTCTCCTGCCCCGAGGCGGCAGATAGCGTGCCAGACTGGACGCAGGAGCTATGTGAAAAGCAGGAGATTTTGCTCTTATCCTGTCTGGACGTTGAGGTGTGAGGAAAGAGTGAGCCTCTTTCTGAGGAAATATAACACAACAGAATGAGCAGAGCTCCATGAAATCCAATCACGACTAACGGCAGCTGGCTTCTTGCTGCCTATGAAAGTCCTTGAACTCTCGTGGATCTTCAAGGGATTTCTACACCATGGCAGTGATACTATGTTTTACCATCTATTCCAAGGACAGTAAACATTAATGTTTATCATCAGTGTGAGAGTCTGCTGTGAAACTCAAATACAAGAGGCATCAACTTTTTAATTGCCTCATGAATAAGAAAATAATATTAATATTGCCAAACAGCACTGTTTGCATTCGCCTGATGAGTAACATTTCACTGTTGTGGGAAAGGCGACGTGGATGGATTGCTTAGCAAACCTCCTGCCACAATTCAAAGGTAAATGTTAAATCAGGCAATTTGTCTGTCCAACCTTATGTTTTAATTAGGGCTGTCAAAGTTAACGCGCTATTAACGCAAAATCCTTTTAACGGCACTAATTTTTTTGACGCACTATTAACGCGCTGTGATGTGAACCTCGGTCCACACCGTAGTTTGGGGAATCAAGAAGTAATGCACTGACGTCGATGCCGCACATAAACAAACCCCCGTGGGCAGTAAAATGGATAAAATAGAAACTATTTTGAATGGCAAGTTCAGCTTCAAAGCCTTGCCCGATGGTTCTTTTGACAGGACCAAAGTAATTTGTATTTACTGTCGATGCGAATTTAGTTACCACCGGAGTACGTCCAGTCTCAAATACCACTTGTCGGCCAAGCACACAGCTGATGCAGAGAGCCCGACGCCCCCTCCTGCTTAAAGCAAGCCACGCTGGACAGTTTGCCGAGGAGACAGTTGGACGACTCTACAAGCCGCAAACTTACAACAGCGGTCGCCGAATGGGGCGACAGCTTGCAGGCCGATTAACATCATGGAGGACGAGGGTCTATGTGAAATAATACGCATCGCATCAAATGACTGTACAAAAAGCTGCTGAATACAACAGAAGAGCTGTTTACAGGCTATAGTCTAACTGCACTATATCATTGGAGTCCTGTTCTTTATTCATTCCCCACTGTTTCATGCGCACTTTATTCATTGTTTTAATTTAGTTTGTGCATCGCACTGTTTGTTTTGAATTTGATGCAAATGCAATGCATGAGAGTCCTTTTGTGTTAATGGCTAAACAAAAATGGGGATGAATAGTCTAAGTGTAAAGTTGAACACACTACGTTGTATTAGTAATCATTACTGTGTAATGTTACAGTTACTGAAGTAAATCAATATGGCCATCTGTTATTTATTTGTTGGCCTTGAGTTTATGATTTCAGCATTTATTTTACTTGCAGAATTTATTTTACTTGAAGAACATACTGGACAGTATTTGTCATGGTTCCAATAATGCAATAAACATGCATTTGCATAAAGCAAGCATTTGTCTACTCCCATGTTGATTGAAGAGTATTAAAAAGTTGAAAAAGATCTGTTTAAAGGTGGATTTAGAATGGATAAAATATATGCGATCAAAAATGTGATGAACTCATAATTAACGCAGTCATTCATGTGATTAATCGCGTTAAATCTTTTGATCGGTTGACAGCCCTAATATATACATTTACAAGAAATTATTCATTAATGTCAATTTGATATTTACCAAGAAAATAGTTTAAATGTAAAAAAGATCTGTTTCTCTGGCAGCTACAAAATACTGGACATGCTCTTTGGTCTACATGTGCTTCAAACTCAAAGGGCTTCTTCCTCTCCACCCTCCTACAAAGTTTCATGAGTCGGAATAAAAAAAGTGGGATTTGTTTAATCCATCTGAAAGACGGACCAGCAAACCGCGATGACAAGTCACCTCTTCATCCTGACCAACACCAGTTACCCTTCAGTGCACACCTTCTCACCCATGCTGGTATGTCAGGAATCTGACACTTCTGAAGATACTGTGAAGAAGAGGACACGAATCGGGGAGAAAGAAGCAGGTAGTAAAAGAACTGTCTCGTCAGGAGGAAGGAGGAGTGGTGAATGGAAGCGAGGGGAGGAAGCAGGCTGGTGATGTCTGCAGTTCACACATCAGTGACAAGGACACTGTAGAATGATAAAGGAAGGTCCCTGTGTCCAATCCAATTAGGTTTTGATGAATAACATATGAAAGACTCGGTCAAGAGAGCTGCTGATGGTCATGGGAACTAGTAACGTCAAGTCCTTTTTCCAGTCAGTTTCCATTCCAGCAGAGATCTGAAACAACCTTGAGGAAAAGGAGACAACAACCAGCTGGCTTGTCGATGTGTAATCCATTAACACCATCTGCAAGGCATCGCTGTCCAGCTCCATTCACACTCTAATGAGCAGACTGCTGCTACGTGAAGCAGAAACAACCCAACAAATCCTCCCAAGATTCAACCTGTGGTGCTGAATACAGAGGTTTACTGCATCCAGGCTCCGAGTGAGCTGAGCCACGACGACCAGTTCCTGAACGGCTGATGTGTTACATGGTTTTATTATTAACACTTAACAGAAACGTGAGGTTTTATTTTGAACTGTGGCCGGCAGGTCTGAACAGCAGGAGCAGACTGATGGGCCAACCGGCATGTCGGACAACAAGGATCCACAGCTGGGACGATCGTAGACAAGAGAAACATCAGCATCTGTTGGTATGAATAGAAATGTTTGATCTGTCTTCTCTTCCTGGCTGGAGGCGGCTCAACCAATCAGGCTCGGACGTCCCTGCAGTTCCTTCAATAGGCTCCATTGTGTCATGTTGAAGACGACATCAACGTAGTTTCATTCAACTGCCGCACTGGTCGGCCAAGATCTTTGGGCTTCACGTCAATTATAACTAACACCGAAGTGTTACAGTACTGTGGGGGGGCGGGGGGGGGGGGGGGACAAACAAGCAGCGCAGGACTAAAAAACTCCACCTGACATTCACCTATTGATCCTTGCATGATGTCACGTTGTCTTAAAGGAGGAAGATCTCTTCCACTGAGCCGTCATGTCGCATCTACAGACGACATAAAGACGGTTTGTTTTCTTATTTCTTTTGTCACACTTGCTTACATGTTTACTTGTGGTAACTTATTGAGACTGAAGCTCTCATGGAGCTATCAGAGCGTCATAAAGTAGTAAATCAAACTCTTCCCACAGCATCTTTACAGTGTTTACAGACATCAGAAGGAAACACAGAGGATGCAGAGGAGTGACAAAGTGATGAAGGAGGAGAACTGAGTCCAGACAACAGAGACTGATGGATGGATGGTCATCTCAGAGTCAGGCATGAGCAGAGACTGGACTCCGACCGGAGGCACAGCTGTCCTTGTTGAAGGAGAATAATCTGCCTGCAGGTTTCCGTTGGACGACTGAGGGCAGCTCGACACTGCTGCTGGACGCTGTGTGATGATGCACCTGATGCCAGGAAGCAAAAGACCCACATGACCCTCGATGGAAACACAAGCGAGAAGCATCAGAGGACATGAGGTGATTGTCTGGAACAGTTGATGTACGTCCGTCTGTCTCTGACTCCGCCCCTTTGTTCAACGGAACCACGAGGACGCGACAGCAGTGAAACTGTATTGTACAAACATGAAGTCTGTCCAAGAACAAAAAGATGCTTCACAGTGCCTGACAGGTGACAGGTCGGTGATCAGGTGACAGGTCGGTGATCAGGTGACAGGACGGTGATCAGGTGACAGGTCGGTGATCAGGTGACAGGTCGGTGATCAGGTGACAGGACGGTGATCAGGTGACAGGTCGGTGATCAGGTGACAGGACAGTGATCAGGTGACAGGACGGTGATCAGGTGACCGGTCCTGATGCTGCAGGTGTCTTCAACGCTGTCAGACACTCTTCAACATACAAACATCTGGAAACACGTTGCCTTCCAGGATCCACCTGTCCTCCTTCAGGAATAGAACATGCTCGGTGGTGTGTGACGCTGTGTGACGCGGTGTGACGCTGTGGTTGAAGTTTGGTACAGAAACACAGTTTGAGCTCGTTAAAGACACACAGCAGGTCCCTTTATTAACGGGATGACGTCATCAGGTGTTGACAGGACGACTCAGCAACGAAGGAGAAAA
>CAAKHC010018762.1:0-14151 GCA_901007825.1 Macroramphosus scolopax
TCTTACCTCCGTAACATTTGGTATGGGATTAAATCCACATTGGTTACAGACAACGTTTTTACACTCAGTGCATGTGTTGTAGTTGGGAGGATCTTTAGAGCCCACATTGAGTTCCAATTTACAGAGAGGGCAGGAAGACTGGCCAACTTTGGAGACGACTAGAGGGGTAATTGCTTTGTTTGGAGGCTCTGATGGAGGTTTGCCTGCTTTTGGCTGTACTGAAGAAGGACCTGTGGCCTGTTGTTGGTCTGGTTTCTCTTGTTCAGGTTTCTTTGCAGCGGGAGATTTGGAGTCTTTTGTAACAGCCATTTTTGGAGAACCTTGTGGTGTAGTTTTGGGCTCATCTTGTACCGCTGAAGTAATCAAAGTTGATGCAGAACTGAATACAGAGGAACCAAATCCAAACATCTTCCCAGTCACTGATTCTGTAGGCTTTACAGCATCTGCCTGCCTTTTAGGGCCACCTAAACCAAAGAAGCCTCCTGAATCTTGCTTTGTAGCTGCAGTGACATTCTCCTGCTTTTTAGCAGTTACACTGGTCTGGTCTGGTTGTTTCTTAGGACTTGACTTCAGGCTCTCCTGATGTGGTTTCTGACCAGGAGCTGGGCTGGTCTGTCCTTTAGCAGTGTCAGTCTGGGCTGACCTGTGCTCCGAGTGTCGACAGGTTCCTCTGTGGGGACCCTGGTGCAGAAGTCTTTTGTGGTGCAGGCGGTCCTGGAGTCTTTTTTAATGGTGACTTGGCCGTAGGGGTGTCTTTCTGGGGTTCAATTCCTCTGGAAGCTCGTTTCACTTGGCAGTTTAGACAGAGCCACTCCTTTCCCTTTGATAACACAAAAGATAGGTTTGCATGTAAATGTGTTAAAATAACAAATCATGTGAAAACCTACATGTTGACCTGTCCTATTATGAAAACACACACACACACACACACACACACACACACACACACACACACACACACACACACACACACACACACACCAGGTAAGGATGCGTCATCCATCGGGAATAGAGTGAGCAGACTCTTAAGACAGTAATTTAGATGAAGGCAGGAGCGTTGCAGAATACAGCATAGATAATTGTACTCAATTAAATGTGATAAAAGTTTGATTTGTTCAACGAATTATATTTAATGCAAAATTAAAATGTGAAGAAATAGAACTTGTAAACCGCACGTGGAAATGCACACCACTTGTCTCCTATGACAAATTCTAAAGCTAAAAGAATAGTAATGTGTGTATTTCAATGGTTTCAACTGTCTACTTTGAAACATCTACTGATAAAAATATCTACATCTTGGTCTGGTTCACCACTGCTGTAACCATTAGTTTATGCACATCAGGTGCAAAAGACATAGTAGCCTTAGAGTGTCCTTGGCAGGCTGGCCCATACTAACATTGCATTGTGCATCGAATTACAGAGTCAAGTGTCAAATTCTTTGAAGTTAAGACTGCCGAGAAGATGCAATGTCCTTTTCATCTAAAAAGTATGTGGTATGTATGTGTGTGTGGAGGGGGGGGGATTACAGTTTGTTCACTCATTCTATAATGCAAGTCTGTTTGACTATAACCCAACAACAGTTTTTTTCATTCAGCCTGAAAAGTCATTGAAATGTAACTCTCGTCTGCCACGTCTGGGCAATGACTCTGACACATAGTCTCCCCTTTCTGTTATAAATGGGCCGTAGAATTAAAGTGTCTTTGCACATTTTCACTGTAGTTCAAGGATTGCTGCTTGATTGCTCTCAAAACAATCAAATGAAACCCACTGAACGAACCACGATTAATTTCACATGGGAACTTTCATCGCTATTAAATTAAGCACAGTAATGCATGAAGACGTAACTCAGTCTCAACCAGTCAAGTTCCTTAAGACCCATCTGATCACTCAGAAAATTCTGAAATTGAATCATTTCAATGCATATCAAACTTGTGTCTTACCTCTTTAACATTTGGCATGGGGTTAAATCCACATTGGTTGCAGACAGTGCATTTGCATTCAGTGCAGGTGTTGTAGTTTGGAGGATCCTTTGAGCCGATGTTGAGCATCAATTTACACAGAGGACAAGTGGATTGGCCTGTTTTAGGAGCATTGTGGGAGGCTACCACTGCTGTTGAGGTCCCCGATGGAGCTTTTGCCTGACCTGCTTGTTGAACCTTTGTTTGCTGGGGTTGTTCTGGCTTCTTCTCTTGCGGTTTCGTCTCTTTAGAGGGCTGCGTTTTGGGAGAAACCGGTGTTTTTGGCTCATCCTGCACAGCTGAGGCTATTAAAGTAGATCCAGAACTGAAAATGGAGGAACCAAAGCCAAACATTTTCCCTGTCACTGACTCTTCAGGCCTTGCAGCTTTTGTTTTAGAGCCACCGAAGCCAAACAAGCCTCCTGACTCCTGCTTTGGAGCTGGGTCAGCACTGCCTTGATTCTTTCCAGTTAGACTTGTGTGGTCTTGTTTCGGAGACACTGAACCTCTCAGGCTCTCACGTGTGATTCTCTGAGCAGAATCTGGGCCGGCCTGTCTTTGACTTTCTGGTCCTGTCGCAGCTTCACCCTTGGCTGGCACTTTTGATGATGTATACTGCATTTTCTGGGGGGAACCTGGTGCCGAGGTCTCTTTTTTAGCAGGAGCAGCAGGAGATGGTGTTGGCTGTTTCATGGGAGGTCCTTGTGGTTTAGAAGGTCCTTGAGCTCTCTGTATCTGGCAGGTAAGGCAAAGCCACTCACGTCCCTGTAAACAAAAGATATGTACAATTATTAGAAGTTTAAAAAAAACAATTATTAGATTTAACCAAATTAAGCTACTTACATCAGAGTCTGGGGGACTGAAGCCACACAAGCTGCAAACCTCCGTTTTACACTGTGTACAGGTTTTATGGTTTGGTGGCATCTTGGTGTGCATATTGAGTTCTGTTGTGTTACATACTGGGCAAAGGGACTTTGCTACTGCTTTTGACTGAGATGTGGCTTTGGTTGCTCCTGGTGTGGACCCCGCCTGTGGCAGGTCAGTTGTTCTGGGTCCCTTAGGTCCTTGTTGCCGAGGCCCGGATGCCGAGGACTGCTGCTGCTGTCCCACCTTAGATGGGGCTTGTTGTTGTTGTGCAGCTTTAGGGGAACTTTGTTGCTGCTGTCCAATATTTGGTGATCCCTGCTGTTGCTGTCCTACTTTAGGTGACCTTTGCTGTGGGTCAGATTGTATTGCCTTAACCTTTGCTGACCCTTGCAACCCAGTCTTTGTCGCTTCTTGTTGTGCACCAGTCTTAGCAGGCCCTTGTTGTTGCATCCCCGTCTTCGACGGGGCCTGTTGCTGCGATGATGTCCTTGGAGATTCAGGTTGTGATCCACTC
The DNA here is from genome assembly GCA_901007825.1 of Macroramphosus scolopax. Taxonomy (NCBI): domain Eukaryota; kingdom Metazoa; phylum Chordata; class Actinopteri; order Syngnathiformes; family Centriscidae; genus Macroramphosus; species Macroramphosus scolopax. Next base: position 3,340 of record CAAKHC010018762.1, read on the forward strand.
TTACTCAGAATGTGTTGATTATCTCCAGGCTTGGGAGAACCTTGCTGTGGTGGGCCCTTAGGCGGATTTTTTTGTGGCTCAGCTTTAAGCTGGCCTCCAGGCTGTGTTCCTGCCTTTGGAGCCATTTGGGGCCCAGAGGGCTTTTTCTGGGGCCCTGCCTGTCCATTCCCATGCAGCTGTGGTGATCCCTGTTTAGGAAGATCCTGACTCCTCTGCAAAGGGGTGCCCTGGCTGGATTTTTGGCCTTCCTTCTGCTGGCGAGGGCCTTTGGCAGCGTCTGCTCCTGGCTGCTGTTCTCCAGATGACTTCATCGCCTGCTGCGGGTTTGCTTTCTGATTTTTATCCCCCTCCCCTTCATCACCAAACAGGCCAAACTTATTCACAGCAGAGGACATAGCACTGAGTGGGTTAGCCCCACTCAGGAATTTGGAGGAGAACATAGTGGGATCGTCCTCCTCCTCTTCCTCCTCGTCGTAGGAGCTGGAATCTACGCTACTGTCTGTGTCTGAGCAGGAGCTGTCGCTCCTCTGTCCTGGCTCTCCTGCAGAGGCCTGAGGGGGGGCTGGGGCCGGAGCTGTGGAGAGAGCATCTACAGCCCCGCTGCTGCTGCTACCGCTGGTACTGCTGCTGCTGCTCCCTGGGCTCTCCTCTGGCTCAGCATCTACATCAGACTTCCTAAATGCACGAGATAGAAAAGCAGAATGGGGAGATCGAAAAGGGGGAAGTGTGAGATGACAAGGAACAAGATAAGAGGGAGGGAGGGAAAGTGAAAGAGAGTGTGAGAATTTCAGAGCCAGATTTAAAGCGCTGTCTTCACAACATCCTGCAACAGCGAGCATAATGGATGCGGAGGGAAGACCGTTCAGCCTCTGATCAACCGTATGAGAAGGGGTTTGGATCCTCACATACTGCAACGGGTTGAAATCGAGCTATTAGTCCGTGTCCACTCAATGTCTTACATAACAGCATGTGGTTAATTCCCCTGTCTTGAGTGGTTAAATATATCTACATCTCTACAATACAATAAATTACATTAGAATGTACAACACATATGAAACTGTGACACACCACAGTGCTTGATAATAAAATGTAGCTTCTGGCTGAAACTAGTATCCTTTGCACTGCAGCCTTTGCATCATTCCATAGAAAGTCATTAAAAATTCCACCTCAGGACTGTTGCTTTCAGTACCATGGACAGGGTCAGGGGCGGTGGACGATCACTGAGATCATTTACAGCTGAGAAATACAACACAAACCAATGAGCAATACAGAAGGTTCGTACCCGATTCCAATGACTATTTAAGGTGGATTTGCCTTGCAGCTTCCTGATTCATCACCCAGATGACACTGAGTGTTGGGGAGTAATACAATCTCACCCATTACATGTTTTACGGCAGCAGGACGAGTCAACACAAAACACAGCTGCGAGAAACTGCAGGCACATCCGGGTAGAGGCCCGTTACATGCAGGGGGGATTAAAAAAGCAACATTAAGTTTAGGTCTGCAATTGTTTTGTCCTATATAAGGTCGGATTGAAGGTTTACTACGGCCAGCCCACCGGCAGCTGCGGCTCACCCGGATCGGCGGTGAAGAGGGTCGGATGTCGGCTATCCACAGTCGGCGTGTTGTCGTGATGAAAAAGCAGCACACATCACACACGATCACCTCAAACACGACAACATGTTAGTCCGCAGAGGGTGCGAGGGGATCACGAGCTCCGAGCGCAAGAGTGACCGCGGATTAAGAAAACATACAGCCGATGTGTGTGTGTGCCCTTGGCCGGAAGAATGCTCCCATCCCGGACTATTATACACGTTGAACTCCTCTGAATACTTTGAAACAAGCCTCTAAAATAAACAAGGAACAGCGAGCGAGCCCTGTCATCGATGGCATACCCCGAACACCGTCCGTGATCCGCTCCGTATCCCCCCGCTCATCTCCTCCCATCCCGCAGCCGAGCATCCTTCACCCTCCACGGTCACAATGTCAAACAGCGACGCGCGGTGTTTCCAGGCACACCGACGGATATTTGTACCTTCAGCAACAGCTGATCTGTCTCCCCATCCTCGACCAAAACCTCCTCGGATATCCCCTGTCCGTGTGTCTGACTGCTGAGGGATGGAGGGCACAGGGCAGCAGATCTAGAGCGATCAGCATCCTCTCCGCCTCCCTTCCCAGTGCGCAGGCGCCGCATCTGACAGGTGATCACAATATATATCACGCACGGAAATTGAAATTAAAGGGGACAAGGAGATTTATTTCCCCCGGAGTCACGTGTGATCAGCTACTAAGACCTTAAGATTCACCCTCATACGTTAGATGTCACATTTTCTCAGCGACTGGTGACATTATTTTAAATTTCATAGTGGTGATCATGCGGAGAAAATACTAATGATATAGTTTCAGCTATGTGCTGAGCCAGCACAGCACTATCAGATGGATTCAATTCACTTTTTAAAGAATTGTGCATGATTGCATTTCCATGCAATTTGTGTTTTAAACAATTATGATATTCACATCACCGTATTTAATTAACAAAGAACTCCAGTCAGGAACATGTATCATCTTTTGATTGCTTGTAGGCACTTGAAGTATTTAACATACACGCAGATCATTATATTAATAGAAGTGCGTGCAGATGTTGTCCGAGTTTTGTTTTGGGAAGTACGGAAGGGGCACTTTATGCACCTGTCAAGATGAATCATTTCAATAACTGTGCCCGGCTAAGATGCATGCAGTCGAAGGTGAACACTCATCGGCACTAATCCCCCCTTCAGTCTGAGCAACCTGCCTTCTCATCCTGCCATTTAACCTAGAAGTTTTCCTCAGCGCAGACGTGACGTAAAGAGACAATCTCAGCAGTCTTATCTCTTGCTGCCGTTGGTTTGAAAGAAAAACACTGCTGTTTTTTCCCCCCCTTCTCTTCTCCCAGCTCAAACCAGACGACTAGGAATGGCGAAATGTCTGTGCAGCCATGAACCCACCACAGCCCTTGACAAGCATCAGCATCTTTATAGGACCGTGCATCATCTTTAACTCCACTAGGTAAAGAAATGCACCCCGTGCAAATAGCAGGATGTATATCTTTTGGGCCATTTGACTAAAGCATGGGATTTCTACACTTCCTGGGAAACACATTTTCACAGGGTTAAAAGACCCCCCCACACACACACACACACAAACACACACATATATTCAGGAGTAAATGAAAGCATGCATCCTGTAGAGATATCCCTCCTCAGTATGTGGTCAGCGTGTGAGTGAGATGAGTGGGAGGGATAGAGAGCAAGTGGTGTGTGGGCGTGTGGAGAAGTTACGTCATCCGTGATGTGTGAGCCGTATTCCTGTGTTCTCTCTTTGGCAGATTTGGTTTTATAGCAGACACACACAGGATACATTCATCAGCAAAATCTCCATCTGGGGATATTGGCTCTGCTGTGGGCTCTTACATCGACCGGAAATCCTTTGAGTAATCTTAGACCGCTTATAACTACCTCTCAATCTGGTCCTTGGAAATATCTTTGTTGCACTAATAAGAGATCCTCCTCCTGTTTGTCTGGAGTATCAGAGCATTACACTACTTATTATCAGCTGTTTTGTTTAACTTCTCGATCATTATATCCTGATAAGAATGCATGACTGCAATTCTTTGGGTTATTATTTTTAAGTATGGGACAGTCAACAAATGTTTTTGAGGTTGTTAAAATGTCCTTTTTTAATAACCCCATCCTTTGTGTGAGACATGTTTATCTGTCAACAATTATAGAAGACTTTAAGACAGCAGGAGTCCACCATCATGTTCGTACCACATCATTCTCACTGATAGTCGCTTGTCAGTTTAAAAAAACATAACAGCAATCTCCCGTGCAACCATCCCTTCCTCTCCCACACGCTGTTATTATGCCAGACCTGACTTAAATCCTGCACTCACACAACTGAAGCGTCACAGTCTTCAATATCATCACTCGTGCATGTCGACCGACCCCGAAATCAATTGAATGCTATCGCGTGTATGAAAAGAATTCAAGCTGCTCATGAGGAACAGTTTGAAAAGCTTGAATATTAAAACGTGTTTAGCCCGTGGGTTCCTCTGTGTGGTTCCACCGCATGTGTAGTTCCTGAAGTCACTGCACAGGGAGGAATAATATCAGTTTAATTCCTCTCTGCAAGAAAACAGACAGGATTTCCAACAAGTGTTTTTAAAGGCAAAGAGCGTCGGTCTCTGCTGCATTCGGAATCTTAAATGTAAAGACCAGATGAGTTCACCAGAAGCAGATTCCCTCGTCGGAGGCAGCGTGGTCATGAAAATGTAGAGCTTGCATATCGTTTAGCATCAACACCGAGCATGCAGAATAAATTGAATGAATATTGATCAGAGGAATGCTGTGAATGTGTCAATGACCGGCCTTGAGGTCTGAGATGTTGTAAGCCTTTTATTTAGTTTTAACCAAATTGTAAACGTCCCAGCACCCGATGTTAGAAAGGCTGGGGTCTCGTCTTAGGGCGAGACGAAGGATACATCTTTTAAGATGTTCTCCATAAGCATTAATACTAACTGACTATGTCATAATTTCCTTGTTCCCAACATAACAACAGATATGAGGGGAAGTCTTGGCTGACCAGACACCTCTGTGGTTCTCTGTTCTGCAGCACTGCTTTGCTCTTTACTCAGACAAGCACCATCAGAGAGAAATCACATTCTCACAGCATTTGTATTCCTCATTGCAGAGTGGAGCCTGATCGCAGCTCCCACGCACCCGGCACTCTCTCTGTTTCTCTCACTCCATCTCGTTCGCCCATACAGAAACACATTCCAATAAATAAAGCTCAGAAGCTGCACACACATCCGTCTCTCATTCCAGTGCGACCGGGGAGCAGAATGCTGCAGAGCAGTTTCTCACAAATGTAATTCTCATCGATGAGACTGCAAGTCACTTCCAGTCAGCTTTCGTATCGTTAATACGGAACCGTTTTGCAAAAAGAAGTAGTTTGAAAAAAAAAGACACACCTCTGGCGTTGACCCTTGAGGAAGGCAAAGCAATTTTTTCCCGGCATGATTTTCCCCGGACAGAGCAGGAGCAGTACGGAGCAGGTACCTGCGCGGAGGTGTATTACTGTCCTCTCTAGGTCTCTGTGCCCGTGTGTTTGGAAGGGTCACCATGTAATCAATACGGTAACCTGATCCCACGCACTTCACCAGTGTCATTAAAGTTACATATCTGCCCCGAGGACGGGAAATTATGGACTCACGGGTGTATTCTCTAGATGGAAGCAGAGGATCGATGGAACGGCCCAAAGCAACAAATTAAAAGAATATTAAAGTTGACAGTAAAGAAATTGTTTTTAAAGCGTAGCTTGTAAGGTTGGGTACAATGTGTGTCATGTGATCTGCTATATTGTATGTATTATATCAATTGCTAGAATATAAAGGCTGCAACTGAAAAGAACTGGATAGAAAACTAAATTAGATGTCATTCATTAATTCCCTCTTTATTCTTGGATTCAAGCCAGTATTGTGTCACCATTATATACGCTCCAACAATGTCTGGTAACTCGACTGTGTTCGAATGTGCTTGATAAGCAGCTAGAGTTACCAATTTTGTCTGTGGGGTGTAACTAGGGAGCATGATTTGTGCTTCGCCTTCTACTTTCCTCACCCAGCATCGAACACCACACAAGAGTCTGATGCCACCCAGTCTTTTTTTACTGAGTGACCACTGCTATCTGCCATGCTAAAAATACTCTTAAAGTAACAGCGTCCACATCAGTACACACTCATCTCTACTTCTAGTCTCGTCTCGTTTCTCTCCCCCGCCACACACACACACACACCGCCGCCGTGACCTTGTCATGGGAGAATTCTATGGATAACACAGTTCACACCCCCGAATCCTACAAATCAGTGAGCAGGAAATCACTGCCGATCAGAGTCAGGATGGCAAAGGCGAGAGGAGTCGGAGAGCATGAAAATGAGAATGGAAAACAGGGCATGCCTTAAAGATCAGAGCCTCTATTGGAACTAGCAAATACATTGTATTAGTAGTTTCTTTCTCTCACTAGATATTTAGAAGATTTGTAGCCATTTGTAGTAAAAAAACATTGTATATTCTACGCACATCCACAACCATGTGGCAGAAAATCACTGTAACATTCATTCAGCCTGCCATTGAAGATATAAAAAAAATAGTTAAGATATGCTATGCAGACACAAATTCATATTCATATCAAGAGGCTGCACGGAAGAATTACGAATCGATTAAGCCTTGAAAAATGTTTGAAATGATGAAATGAACAGAACGTTCTGGTATGGTTCGCTACAAGTGCTGCAAATTCGCACAATTCAGCTGTTTGGAAACATTTTGGTTTCGAGAAATCCAACGAGGAATGACAACAAGCATGAATGATGTTTCCAAAGTCAAATAGCATTTGTGGTAAATAATCCTGGTTTCAATAACTACCAACTAATGGAAGTTTTATCCAAACGGAGGTTAAATATGAATAAACGGGCAAGTGAACAAGTTACTCCTCCATATCCTCACATCTTTGACCTTGACTTTTTTCTCAGCTTTCCTTCCTTCCTTAGTCAAGCTACCAATGTAAAAAGATCATATCATAACGTATATTTGTGAGTTTGTGTCCCAATGATTTGGAGATCGGTAATAAAAGAGAGGCATCCATTGGGGGTTCTGCAGCATATACTATCACCTTCTCTGGCATCTGACTGGTATAAGACTGGAGAACGACAGAGGAACTCTTCCACCTGTTGTGTGTGTGGATGTGTGTGTGCTTGAGTATGCATACTGTACTCAACCTGCCCAGGAGAGGATCCATTCTCTCATCAAATATTCAGCAGCAACCACAGGCTCACAGCCGCCTGCTGCTGTGATGCACACCCTCGCTGTGTTATGGGCACCCAATTAATTCGATGAATACAATGCTTCATAAAATGTTTGAATAATCTGTTCTTAGGATCATTTTTCCAAGTTCATGCAGCTCAGCTCCATGTGGCGTATACATGCAGCTGGTATAGAAAATCCATCACTTGATCACAAGCCGGCTGGGTCACTAAATGCTAGTAAAAATCTACTTCCTGCTATACATGAACTGAGAGACTGTTAATGCACGCCCGGAGTAGAATGAGTAAAATATGTCCACCTTTGTGCCTTTGTGCATTAGCATTAACATGTTTAAAAACACGTCATGCATTGTTAATCTTTTATTTTCCCTCTTCCACCGCAGCTGCAATAAGTTAAAGTTAATGCACAAACATGTTATTGGAGTTTAATCTGCGAAATGAATCAGTTCAACTGAAAGGTATTATCAGCATTACTGCAGTAAAGGTTGATGTACGTTGTATAAAGACGTCAAGTTATAGACCAGTCGGAGCAGTGAATCACCAATTAATGCTGTTGAAGCGCGCGAGGGCACGGCAGGAGATCAAACGAGGTAACCTGAACAAACACAGGAAGTCATAACAAATACTTTCAAAATAAAACAGGAAATAACAGAAGAAAACGGAAAAACAGAGACATTAAAAGTCCAGACAGAGACATTATCTTATATATTAATAATACATTAACACTGGTGCACCCAACATTACATTCTAACTGAAGTCTAGAATCATATTCTATTATATAGAATAGTATATTGTAATAGTATGTTATTATAATGCTGACAGGGAGAGATATGCCAACATACAGATTCTGGTTGTTAGGATCTCATGTTGTCTCTTCACGCTGAAAATAATGCACTCATATTAAGACATAAAATTAATAACAATTTGCAAGGACATTGTTTAAAAATACTGACCAGCTTTGACGACTGATTCAGTTTTTATTCACTGTTGGGGGAACTGTTATACATTAGTCTCTCCATCCGTAGTAATCCTCAGTAGCAAAAATGAAGCTGTGAGAGTTAATATGTGATGTATTAAATTTGAGACAAATCTCATCTAATCATGACACAAGAACAGCGGTATGATCACTTCCTAAGCGTTAGTGTGCCACAGGAAGCTTTGCCGAAAATGTCATAAAGGACGAACAATCTTCTTAATACGTTGAATTAGATCACTCACATTAATCCTTCCTTTTTTTTTGAAGTTCTTTCTTTGCAGCTCCTCTAACATCAGCTGTTACCTTCCAGCCTTGAGCTATTTTTTTCCCAATGCATCTTTAAATTATAAATCTGTTTAATTTCTTTAAAAAGCCGTGTTTTGTTTCCTCATCCTTTATTTATTCGCGTCAATGAGGGAAATCTAAATGTGTCATCCTGATCAAAATATCCATCTTATGACTATAAATACAGATTAATGAGTGTTTGCTATGTTGTTGACTTGTTTCATATAATCCACATTTAGCCAAACACAGGCAAGAAGGGCAGCTCAGCCCACTGACACCTCGCTCCAGTGAGCAGGGATAATATACCAGTTGCCCACATAAACATTCCAGAACATGCATTTCTCAACATGAATTCCCAGCATATATTACTGCTTGTTGATATACTCTGTCTGACAGCAGAGCTCAGCACATTTATATTTCATGTCCCTGTATTGAACGTAGAGCTTCTGGTAGTGATTCTCCAGTGAAACCCAAATACTGTGTTGTCATGTTCACGGCCAGGACTCCAAATTTATCTATTTCCCTGCCTCCCCTGTGTCTCCGCCTCCGCCGTCTGTCTGGTGTGGTTGTTGCTCTCCGTCTCCTCTCTCCTGCTCCTCCTTCTCACCTGCCGTCTATCTTCTCATCCACCGTGCAGTATAAGAACCCTGGTCAACCTACTCATCGCTGTGTTGTTCCATCAGTCCCCTGCCTGCCCTCCGTGGCAGCCTGCCTACCAACCAACGGGTTGACTCATCTGCCTGCCCGCCTGTCCCCATGTCTGCCTGCCCTCTTACTTAACCTACCGCCCAGCTCACTCTCTCTTCTGCCTGCCTGTCTGCCTGCCCCCTGCTTCCGCCTGCTAGCAAGCTCCACCAGCATAAACTCTCCCATTTATCTACCCGTATTCGGTCTGGAAGTGAACAAACCTCGTACAGTGGTGTAGATTGTTGTGTATAATCACACACATCCCAATTTGTGCTCTTCCCGTTTCACCCGATGTGGCTTTTTTGCTTGACTGCACGCGCCGTTCGTTGCTTAACATTCACACCATCTGTTTGGGCCGTCAGAGCAAAGGTCAGAGTGATGTAATGAGAAAGATGAAGGGGATAAAGAGAGGGATTAAAGAGGAGGAAAGCACCCACAGGGACACAAATGTAGCGATTACACCCAGATTAATGACACAGCATCACATGCACATGAATTCACGGTATAGGCATTGCTTCCAGTAAATGTATTATGTAACATATGTATAAGTACAATGCATGCAAACACATTGATCCATGCACCCAGCATATTTGTATACATTCCTAATATTTGTTCACATCTAAGATTCTAGCTTGCATGACGTACATGCCCCCCTTAGAATTAGCAGGGTTCGGGTTCACGTTGCCAGATGTGGCAGCAGATATAACTCAAAGACTTGTCGGTCCCATGAGAGACCAAACCCGAAGGTAAGAGAGAGGGTTAATGAATGCAGAGCTTCACATCACAAACCTCCCCAGGTACACCTTCATCTGCTCTTTCATTTGTCGCTTCCTATTTCCTTTCATCGCTTCATTCACTTCACATTTCCTCCCCGACTGAGTCACTCTGCCCTCTCGGCTTTTTCTTGGCTATCAATAGCTGATCTAGACTTCCCATCTTTCTAACCGCTACGGCTCTCCTCTCTAAGCCTCCTGTGGGCTGTGACATACGGAACGTGAACTGTGGGAAAACATCACATAACGATCGCAAGTCTGCATTTTTTATACCGATGAACTCCTGTTGGGGTGACACGGAGACACGTTCATGTGAAGCCAGGTGAATCCGGGATTTGATTTATTAATCATCATGAGCCTGTGATGTCGTACACAACTCAAGATAATGGGCACAAACAGCTGAATAAATAGACGCGTTCAGGGTCAGTCCAATCCGTACTGGTGCTTTATTAATCTACTGGACGACCAGGCTGCTGTGCCTCTGTGACAGCTGCGTCAGCGAGATAACAATTAGCACACACTGACAGACTGTGTGCACGGTTCCTCAGAGACGATATCATTCAGTCTATTTGTGCATTGTGTTTATTTCTGTGTTTCCTCTGTGTGTGTACGTCCTCATCTTTGTTTATCGGTGACAAATATATAATATACCTCGATCTGGAGTCAGGATTCTTTCATCCTTATATGCAAGCGAAGCCGCTGCCTGTGTCTCCACTGATAGCGGTTCTCTATCGCTCATCGGGGCTGTTATCTGTGCGGAGCATGTTGTATTTCATGTTTAACCTTCACTTCTATCACCCGTGAGATAAAGCAAAAGAAATTCTTCGACCTCTGCTACTGCACGGAGGAACTGAACTCATAAACAGATGATTATAGAAATGCATCTTAGCAAATCTAACAGGGCGAGGCTTGTGAGAATATTAAAAACATGTTATTAGGCTGTCAATTAAAGCAAAGCAGACGAGAAGTCGGACAACAATTCATTTTTCATAGGCTGTACCGTTTATAATGTGAATATGAAAGCCAGAAGGATTTTGTCATGCACATGTTTTCCTTAAGATGTGTGATGTTTGTCTTGCATGTCACTGATAATCAAAGGAAGAAGAAGAAGAGAGGGAGATAATCGTCTGTTTATATGTACTCGGCTTTCATCATTTATACAGCCATGACCATGAAGACTCTCTTGCGAATGCAAAGCCAAAGTGCATGAGCAACGACACACACACACACGCAGC
>CAAKHC010018764.1:0-11181 GCA_901007825.1 Macroramphosus scolopax
AAGAATTTACTGTTAAAATTCTTTAGCCACCTGCCGTTGTTATGTTATGCCTCTACTTTACCTGAGGGGGCACAAACACAGAAACAACTGTGGTACAGCTGACACACATGACTATAAAGATTTGTAGTGTCCAAGCTCAAAGCAATCACCATGGCTGATGCTGTATCAAAGATGAAGACTTACCAGGTTCAAAGCCGACAGCCGGGTCCACAGAGTCTCTAAAGCCTTGAGGCACCGTCCAGCTGGGAAGCAGTTCTGGCTTGGAGCTGGAGGCCATGCTTGGCCCCATCTCATTCCGGTCACTGTGCAGTAGGTTGAGCAGGGACGTGGCATACTGCTGCCCAGTGAGACTCAACCCGTCCTGTGACAGGGAGTATGTGGAGGATGGCAACCCGGGGCCCTCTCTTGACCTGGTGATGAAGGAGTGCCATTGCCCGGTAGGGTCATCTGTAGGTCCGTAGATCAAGTGACCACCTCCTAAAGGAGGGACCTGTGAGTCTGAGTAAGACGCAGCGTTGCCCTGACAAGTGCTGGTTTCCTCTGCAGGTGAAAAACAAAAGAAGCAAAGCAGTGACAAATGGAAATGATTCCCTGTTTGAAGTCAGTGAAGTCATTCCCTAGTTGACAGTGTGTGCTTACCCAGTTTAATAGGTTTGCGGATTTTCTTTGTCTTCATTGCTGGAGCCTTGGCCCTGCAGCCTTTGCTGAGAGCGCGGGTGAAGTGAGCATCCACCATGCTGCCGATGTCGCCCTGGAAGTAAGTCAGGATGACACACTGAGAATGCCCCTCCACCTTTACAGCTACCGGATCATCTGTTCTCTCCTCCATGGATCAGTTGGGACTGAGAACGGAGATTCAGCAGGATTATTGATTATTAAGAATGCTCAAAAGAAACAGGTCATGGCTCTTAACAAATTTACAGAGATTCAACAATTAAATGAGCTAATAGTTGGCGACAGTGCAAGTAGAAGATCCTTTTTGGAACTGTTGAATCAAAAATGATACTATACATCAACATGCTTTACAATTTTGGCCTCATTTCACCCCCTCACACACACACACACACACACACACATACACCTTCAGACACTTATTGCAGTGACTGCTTTGCAAGGTGTCAACCTCCTCGGGGGAATTCGGGGCTTCCCTCTACACCATGAACTCTCCGTTCTGAATATTGACAATACATTGCTGAAGATTCAGAGTGATTAGAAATTATTTCAGCTTCCGTTTCCATTCGGAAAAAAAAAACACAATCACGTTACATTCCTCTACAGTGTCTGAAGGAAGTATTCAAAACGACTAACCACATGGACTCCAGACGTTTCCTTGAAGCAAATTGACAGTTTCCCCAAAAATATCCTGAACTACAAGTCACTTTTTGTGAACGTCTGATATTCTGACATCCATAAACATTAAATGAGACCTCAGCACAACCATCATAATGTGCTCTTGTGAGGTAGATGTATACTGTAGTTTGTGCAAGACGAACAACAGGTTGGATATTTGTAATATTTAACAATAATGTGTTTTGATAATCATAGAAATATAATGAAAGTGAAATCTATGGACTATAAATATTCAGATTGAAAAAAAATGTAATAAATCCTTGAAAGCCTTAATATTTATATTTCAAGTCGTGTGCGTCTCTTACCTGATCTGATGATTGACGGAAGATGGCCGAGGAGCGTCTCCCTGTATTGACTGGTGTGCCAAAGCTGGTGAGTTTATCTAAAGAAGTAGCAGCCAAAATGTTTTGAAAAAAGCTCCTCTTGGCCTCAGTTTAATCATCAGTCATTGATCCGATTCAAAGAACCAACGTCAGGTGGCTTTTTCTCTCTTCCTTTCCTCTAAAGGCAAAACATTTCCCTCCCAGATCTGCCAACAGTTAAAGGATATGTAAGACTGGGAGGGTGTGGGAGGCTTCTTGTCCGCAGACAGCTATGAACAGAATGTCATCCAGCGAGTTCATCCAGAATCTCAATGGCACCTTATTAAAACATTCCTCACTCACACTGTTCAAAAGTTATACACTTAAAAACAGCATTTGTGGATTTCTACAGAAGCAACATTTGATTGAAGTGACGTTAGATTAGAGAGTCTTCCTGATTGGTGATACAACGGAAACATAATCCACAGGACACATTTCTATCTTCTCAAAGACGGAGTCGTTCAGATTAAACAAGCAGTCTTCATTTATTTTAAATAGACTTCAATAGCTGAAGCACAAACACTGGAACAGCTTTGTAGCTAAACCTTGTTTCAGTGGTTTACCTGTGATTTACTATTGGATCCTCAGTGGGTCACATTTCTCTGTGAAACCAAACCAGCAACAAACTGAATTGTTGTCTTTCAGGTTAAAAAAAGGTAAGTAAGAAATGCATTTTTATGTCAATAGTTGACACATCCAAAACTATTTTTAGGCCAGAAGAACGATAAAAGTATGTTAAGATTGAAGACAATGGATATAAAAGACTGCAGTTCCTGGCAAGCAACATCTCAACCCAGAATGACAAGCAGTAGGGTATCTAGCTTACAGGCAATAAGTCAATCAATCACATCAATGGCATCCAAAAAGTACATAAGCATAACCACAGAAAATATTTACAGGATGATTCTGATAGTTGGTACCAGGATTCTGTAAACCCGGGAAAAGAGAACGTTTCGAAGCCTCTCTCGCCCTTGTGAAAGAAACATGTTATAATGTTTCATCTCACCATGTTATGAAGATTCTTTAACTTTTATTCTCTTAATGTCGTATACGTTTCTTCAGTCATAAAATTTTGGCAGCTCTAGTCAAGTGTGCGTATATCCACTTTATTCAAAAATAAAATCGAATATGTATTTTCAGAAAACTGACAGACATATTTTATCGTTTCAATTATCACAGTGTAAACGTCTGAAGAAAATCGTTGAAAAATTAGATCTTCTGCAGTTTCATATCTTACAATTTGCAGACATTCACAGTATATAAATCTCTATACGTATCAAGTACAATTTCTTATGCACATACAGAACAACTTGAATACGATTGTAGTACACTGATGAATCATCGTTTTAAACACAGAAATATAAGAGTGATTCCTCTTTTCAAGGAAAGCTGTGAGAGTGAGTACTTATTGTAAAAATACAGATTCATGTGTTTTAAGTCCTCTTCAATAGTATGTGCAATGTAAAAACACTTCTTAACAGTACTTTGATGTTATTAAAGTACAATAATGAATTTTCATGTTGCTGGCTTGGTTTTCTTTCCTCTTACGTTGCCCTGACAGACGAGCCGTTCCACTCTCAACTTTCAGCCTCACAATCACTTAGTAAGAATTGAACAAGGGACCTAGAAAGGGAAAGCTACTTTACAGAGATTATTATGCTTGAAGAGGCCTGCTCACGCCCCCTTGTGGTCACTTGGTTCTAATTCCACGGAGCATTCGGAGACCTTCATGGTAGTTGTGGTGTCAGAAGCAACTGAGGTTACTCGTTTTTTTCTTCCGCCACCCGCGGTGAGAGACTGGCTGCAGCCTGCACAAAGAAAGAACAAGAAAGAGACAAAAGTTGGTCAGAATTCACGCTCATATCCTGCATTATACCTTTTATCAACAGGCAATGCTGTCAGTCCTTTATTAAACATACCCGAATAGTCACTGAGTCTGAAACGTCCGCAGCACAAGTGGATTCTCCACTGCGTCCTCACGTTCTCTTTCATCAGACAGTGGAACACAAAGACAAAGAGCCCTGGGACACAAGAGCAGAGACAGTACACAGCTTTTGTTAGTTAGTTATATCATGACTCAGTAATGATGCGACATGATACAGATATAGTATAATATGTAAATGCATTGTGACAAATGCCAAAGAGGGAAACACGGAATATAGACATGTAAATCCTAAACACTGGCAATGGATGAAAACTGTCTCTATCATCTGTGACTATCATTTACTGTGCTTAATAACAGCTAATATTTACCCTGCAAAGTGTTGAAGATGGAGAACAGGTACATCAGGACGACTCTGCCTGGCCCAAATGAAAAAAAGCCCATGGACCACGTCAGGCCTAACAGCACCGTGAGACTGGCAACTGTCCTCAACTCTTGTAGTGCTGTAGAGCTGCTGCTTTTTTCCGACAACTTATTGACCCTCATCTGTTTGATCTTGATCAGAACCACAATGAACATGCAGACGTTGCCCAAAAGGATAATAAGAACAAATGTCACCACCGTCACGTAGAAGAAGACATCATTCTGCAGCCAGCAGCTGGGAGATAACAGAAAGGACAAAGGGAGTTTGTCGGCATGTAATTTACACTGGGATTAATGTTACATTTCTTATTCATAATATTGTTGTTGACGTTAATTATTTTCTTGTCTCCTGCTTTTGTCCAATTTACTCAATTAATGAATCTTTTCCAAAGCACTCATATTACCTCACTTAATTATTATTAACACACCATTTAAACACAATGCTCCTGAAATACAGATAATTTGCCATTCAGTTGCAGCCCAGCGTTAGCCCAGTGACCGCAAACATACACCTCATCACATTACGGCTTCGTCAGACATATTTGAAATGTAATCGATTTATCGTTGACATTGCACGTATCCGGGGTCTGCAGAAAGGTTTTATTCAGGCAACTTGGTGGCCTCAGTACTTACAATGAGTCAGTGGACTGAAGCTCCGCTACAGCCTCTTCAGATACACCACTGCCATAAGCATCTTTATCTATGATCAGCACCAGGCTAACTATGACCAGAGGAACACCTGTCAGGACACAATATTTCACAAATATTTAGAGATAACAAGGAAGAACTTTCCTAAATAAGGAACAGCTAAACGTATTTCTGTCACTTACAGGTTGATGTCCACTAGAGGGGGTGATTGTAGCTCAGGAAGTAAACACTGAACTCCTAATTGCTCATGGTTATTCAAGGCTTCCCCATCAGTGTATGAATTAGTAGTATAATAATCATAAGGCCAGGTAAATGGCCTTATGCCCATATACAAGCAAAGCTAATGGCATTTCCATTAAGCTAGGCTGTACTTTGTTTTGAGTGCACTGGCAAACGTTAGCCCATTAACATGCTAAATTCAAATGGAAGAGCAGCACTGTCATTGCTAGCTTATTAGCATGCTGGTGTTAGCATTTAGCTTAAATCATTGCTGCGTCTGAGTGGCCCTAAAAGAGTTGCTAAACATGGTTGTAGCCTTCGTCTTGTTTGTTTATATTCTATATATTCGACATAGCTGATTGTCTTTATCTTACTGCAACATTTCAACCAAATTTGCTTGAAATCAAAGACGAAAAAACCCATCTTAAACTTGACCGGCTAATTAAAGCTCATGTACCTGGTCTTATCCACCCGTTGCTTAGGTTAAGAGCACTGAAGGTTCTTCCTTACCCCATCCCACAGCACATAACTTGAGGATGTATGATGGAATGTAGGTGTTGAAGACTTTGACCAGGGCGAGGTACATGTGCACCGCTTCCAGGCCCATCCACGTGAAGGAGGCCAGCAGGAAGTAGTGCAGCGCTGCAGCGGTGGAAATGCACAGACTGTAGTTGGAGAAGGACGAGAGCCACGAGTCGAGAAGGAAAACCATGCACAGTCCCAGCAGAGCGGTCGTCAGGTTGATGAGTATCTTAGATGGGTAGTCCCGGCGCAGCTTTCTGAAGTGCACAAGAAACAAACACAGCTACTCAGAAAGATAAATGAAAAGCATGCAGCTGTTGCATATGAGCAAAGCCAAAATTACAACATCTGACTGATAATTAAGAAATATTGAAATGCAATTAAAGCAAACACTAAAAACGATCACACAATACTTTAAAAATATATCTTACTGTCAAGCTTTCTATGGACAGTTGAATCATGAAGATTTGATCATTTCTAGAAAATGAATTCAATTTACTGCACGTGTTACGATGTAATGGATGAATCCGTTTCTGATGACTTACTCAAAAGCGAGGTAGGTGAGAAGGGTGATGCTCAGAAAGATGGAGGATATACCACAACCAATATAAGAGATCACTGTCAGAATCTGACTGTCTGCTTCACCTATGGGGGTTCTGGACACATCCTGAAATCAAAACAAACCAATAAACCAAAAATAAAGGTAATTAAATTCACAGTCAATATGTTAGAAATTTTAGACACTATGGCTGCGTTGCTCTCCTGGAGTCTTTGTCATCATTGTCTTCATTTTAAAAAATGACGTCAAATAATGTGCGTTAACACCAGCATGGTGCACCATTAGCTGAAAAATACTTAGCTGAGGTAGTAAGCAATTGATCAGAGTCAACATGTTGGTGCATGTGGGAGTGTTTTTTCCTCTGCTGCACTTTATAAAAAGCCCGCCAAGTGACTCACCAGGAGCACAGCGAAATGTGTGAGGTGATCACAGAGACAGATGGTCTTATTAGAAGAAACACTGCGGGTCTCACATCCCCTGCTGTTCCAACCACCGTGCCCACCTGCCACACACACACACACACACACACACACACACACACACACACACACACACACACACACACAGACAGATAGTCATGTTCCCATCATTTCAGAGGCTTGAACCATGACCATAACCACGACTCACCCAACCCTAGCGGGTCCCCACAATGTCCCTTAGTAAAAAGATTTATGTCCCCACAACATAAGGAATGTTGGGAACACACAATTTCAAACACATGAAATACAATTAATAACGAACAACTCACCATTTTTCTTGAAATCCCAAAACATACATTTCACGTGGTCGCCTGGCTGTGAAAACAGGGATGTTAAAATCAAATGCAAAACCTCAATCTCAATGATGAATGAAAAGGCGTGAGTCTCTCACCTGTTTGGATATTCGATGGCCGAGAGTCACCACCACCCTGTCCGACAGATCGCTGACTTGACTGTCATTGACGCTTGCAGATACTATATAAGAGTTCACGGTCCAGTTGCTCTGTGTTCCATATGTTCCCGGGTCCTGTTGGAAATAAAGAGCTGTCCCATAAACAGACCAGACTATAATATATAGTGCAATGGAAGACAAGTATTAGTTAGGTTAGAAGACTACAGACATGTACTTATTGGCATTTCCCAATGACTGTGAATAAAGGGAACTACAACATGTCCCTTTAAATTTTGGTAGGTGTATGCAGGGGTGCTGCTGCAGAGATTTTTCACTGCCTGAACACGTAATACTGGGCCTCATCAACCACTTAATGTTATGTTGTTAAACGTTTTTAAGTCTTTGTGCAATGTTAACCTTACCGGCTTCAGCTACAAATTAAATGTGCAGACACAAGAGAGGTGTTAATCTTTGCAGTCTTTGAAAGGACCTGAGTAAGCATGTGCCCTAAAACTTTAATTAAATGTCACATTAAAGAAAGACGAGGAAGGAGGAGAGAGAAGAACATCCAGGAGGCCAACAATGATAACAACAAAGAGATTGAAAGACAAAGACGGCAAACAAAAGAGGAGATCCATGTGAATGTACCTGGAACAGGTCAGGTGTCCCATAGAACTGAAACTGGACACGGGTTCTATTTCTCAAGAAGTCTTGGAGTGCAGAGGGCAGAGAGATGCTGACATCTGTGTCCGCTAAAGGTTCACTCACAAAGTTCTGGTTGAAAGAGATCTGCACAAGAAAAACAATTATAACGACTGTGTTCCTGTTCAAACTTGCTCACTAAGGCTCACTGTACTTCATTGCTTGAGGCCGTAATGTCTGTTTATGAATTATCTGCTTGCACAAGGTCATTAGAGCAACAGGAATTCACCTTGCGGTTATCTGGAACCGTTTTTTTGCATTAAGAAAACAAAAACAGAGCTCATAAAAAAACATTTTGTTCGATGTGCTTCCCATATCGCGGCTTTCAGAATGACTCACATTTGGCTCCTGGAGTGACGACAAAGAGGACACAGCAAAGGTGAAGCCGCTGAATCCATCAGGATCTACGTTGACCATGGACATGGCCACTGAGGGGGCTGTGAAACTTACAGATTCACCTGGGAAATGCATATTGTTCGCCATCCTATCCGTCAGGTGGAGGACACTTTTTCCAAAATGAAAGACAGATTAAGACCAAAATCCTCATCACATACAATGAACAGATTCCCATTCTTTTCTCAACTCACTTATTCGCCACTGGAGCGACATCAGTTTTGGAAACCAGGATATTAGCGACAATTTTGATAATGTCGGCACCAACAGCAGGTTCGATGACGCTGATGTCGACCACTTGATTGAGCTTCTCCACCACTGTATCCAGCTCAGAGGACGAGAGCTCTGCATTGTCCACTAACTGGTCATTCACAAGGTCCTGAACCATGCCCACAACGTCATCTGCATTATCTAGAAGTTAATGAAGCTGGTGTTAGTATTAATGTCTTTTATTTGTTACTGTTATATTTTGCTGCAAGAATAAACGAGAAGTAGTTTACTTCAAGATTTTTGCTATGATTTTTTGTAGTATTAATTTATTGCTCATAATATAATAAAAAGTAAACGGACCAAACGGGGGGATTAATCCACTTACCAGTGGTAACGGTGATATTGTCAAGGTCTGAAATGATCACCATGGGCTCGCAATTTGTCATAACAGCAGGAGCCCAGCCGGCTGTGTCGGTTTCGATATGTAACTCACTGAAGGCAGAAAAGAATAAGCGAGAACAGAAAAAAGCCAGAGGAAGAAGACATCACTTATTCTTTATGGTTTTGCCTGTAATCAATTGGTTTCACACACTCAGGGTGATAGAATTAAAAAACACACTGTCAGATGATCGCACGAGTCTTAATAATAAGAAACCCAGTGTTTCATTAAAGGACCAAAAAAAAAATGACCCATATTAGTCATTGACCCTTGACCACCACACTAATAGAAGAATAGATTCTCACGTGCTTGGAGCTGCAGGCGGGCACAGTTTGTGTGCTCAGTGGGAAGATTGCTTACAACTGGACCTTGTTAACGATGGAAATGTCTTGTCTTGCATAGCTATCTCTATGGAAACTGACATGTTCTGGGGTTGAATAGGATATTTAAATGTAAATAAAATAACCTACTTTATTCCGGACATTTTCTGGCCAAAATGTATCACGAAGACGCATGTTGGCCCAGATTAGTCAGCTTCACGTTGGTGTGAATTGCAATTATTTTATTTTGTCAATAAATGTTTTATTGTGTGCAACTATTTCTCTGCTGTTTAACTTAATGCCACTCCAGAACTGAAACAATTATATTTTCTCTGGGTGCATTTGTTCACATTTTTTCATGTGATATTTCCTGAGACATAAAAAAACTACAGGATACTACGTCTTTGCCTTATCCTGCTTGACCTTATTCGTATTTGCTTTATACTTCTTTGCCTTATTCTGCTTGACCGTATTCGTATTTGCTTTATACTTCTTTGCCTTATTCTGCTTGACCTTATTCTTTTTTAGCCTTATCCTTCTTAGCCTTGTACTTTTTTTTGCCTTCGTAAAAAGATGTCTGTTTCAATAACTGGAGATGCCTTGACAGCTGTTACAGTAATTCACTCAGAGATCACGAACCTCTGTCAACTGGAATGTAAAAAAATGCTGTTTTCGCTTTGTTAAAAAAAATGGATCTGTCCCAGAAATCAACGTGGCCTTCCAACAAGCTCAGAGAAAATCAGCTTGGTAGTTGTAATTCCACCATTCGCTATGATGTGAGTTTGGTCAAAATCTTTCAATCTAACTATTCACTTGTCATTATGCCTGGTCAGATTTTCAATTAAATGGATAGAGAGAAGTTCATATCTTACCAATCCCTGTAAGCTCTTTGAGAGCTGGGCTTTTTGCATCCCATGACTTGGTTGTCTTTAGGAAATGTTTCAGGCCAAATATATTCTCCATAGATTGTTTTTGTGATTTCTTCTAAACAATTTCCTGGCACTGAAAAAGAAAAGAAGAGTCATGTTGACAATTTGATCCATTTGTTTCTTTGTTTAATTTGTGTTAGGAATCCCACCATACTTATGAGCTTGATCGACACATCCGTAGTTTCAATAACTACAAAGTCATCTTCATACTTTGATGTCAAGGCAGCATTGATAGACATTATAACGTCTGCAATGCTGTTTATGTTATATTCCTGAACGTGGAAGGTACAGTTATATCTGTTGATGAAAAATCAAATTACTAGCAACATAGTCCGTTTTTGAATCAAATGTAAATTAAGCAGTTTTATATTCTGACAAAATAGGCATAACAGACAAATATCACATAAGAAGTCACCTACTTTATGCGTTGGTCAAATAATGTCTAAAAGAAAGGAAATCAAAGTGTGTTTTTATTCAAACAGGCATTATAATTAACAAGTACTGAAAAATACTTAGAGAAATAACTTAACTTACTCACCATCTTTATATTATCTTTCTCCGTGTTCCTATGAATCATAAAATTGACGTGACTATCGTATGAATAATAAACAAGATGCTGATCATACAACAGATTATTAGAGTGGGACCCACCTCCCTACATTCTCAGTTATAACGAGGTTCAGCACAACCATGGTGAAGTTCGCTTCCAGTTTGACTTTCAGCTGTTGCCGGATGAGAATTCCATGTAAAACTGTTTGATGAGAAGATCTCCAAAGTGCATTTGTGTGAATGTCTTACCCATTTTGCAAGTATTTTTTGGGGGTTCGTTGGGCTGCCTGTCATGCTCAGTGTGACATTCACTCTGAAAAATGTATCTGCTGAAACTGCAGGGATACGAGAGACAGATAACATATTAGACGATCTGCATGTGTATTTTAGACACAATTCAAGAACACTCTGACTCCTTTTTTCTCTATTAAAAGTTTTTCTTTACTCAAATCTAAGGCTCAAAGCACAGGGGGGGGGGGTCGTCATTCTAAAGACCATTGAGGTATTATAATTTGCTATCATTGGCAATATAAATAGAATTTACTTGATTCGACTTTATCAATGACTGTAAGGATATTCTCACATTTGCTGATGACACAGTTTTTGACATTGTTGATACCTTTCTGCTGATATATGTAGAGACTAAGCTTTGAGTATTTAGGTTTAACTGGTTCATGCTTGCATTAATCCCAAGTGCCATCCTAATTCTAAAATCCTTTATCTCATTTTATGATGCTCCTTATTGGATGGAATGGCGGTGATGGGACGACTGTCGCACATCCAATGTCTTCTAGTCTTACTGTG
>CAAKHC010018764.1:11201-24242 GCA_901007825.1 Macroramphosus scolopax
TTACAAAAAAAAGACCTCTTGTTTGATAGAACAGATCTACACAGAATCTGACTGGACTGAAGATGGAAGCAGAATCAGCTTGATGGAAAGACTAAATGATTCGTCTGAGTAGTTAAGAGAACTGACTGGCCCTCTTGTTGAGATTTCGAGGCTCTCCTGCTGTAGACATATAAGTGGGTCGGGCTGGCAGATTTTGGGACGGACCTGCGAATGAAATTACAGCACAAACAGGCTGACATGCATCCTCAGCTGCAACAAAGTCACATATCATCACAGATGAGTTTGTTGATGGCGGTTACACTTGAGGTGACAGTTGGTGTTGGTTTTGTCACGACAGTTGATAAAAGGACGAGTACAAACATGTGACGGCTGCAGTCCAGTCCAGACATGAATCATTCACAAACCCTGTAGTTATTTAACCATAAGCTCATAAAATTCAGTTTTCATTCTTGTTATCAACTTGTGAGTTTTATGCGTCGTGTGAAAGGACGGGAGTGTGTCAGAGAAAACGTACCCGCAGGTCGTACGCTGATGCTGTTAGGATCAACGGTCAAGGTGAGGAAGTCGTGAGAGAGTGTTGAAATCAGTAGAGCGGGAATGTTTGACTGAACCACTTCCACACTGGCAGCCGGAGCCACATTCACGTACACTTCACAGCTGAAACTTGGGGGGAAACCACAATGGCACGAGTTAAATCTACATGCATTATACTAAGAGGACACAATACACAGAATTGTGTGTCGTTTCTGAGGAACTAGGGAGGAGCAGGTAAGGGTTCAGAGTCTTCCTCAAGGACACGGAACCAGAGAGCCCACTCTCCCTCTTGAACCACAGCTGCCCTGAATGAGTCATCAGGTCTTAAATCGATCCTACAGACCACCTTCTTCATCGTCACAATCACCAGCTGCAGAGATTAGATGTGAGCTGTGCAGCACCTACTGGTGTATCGTCAGTGCCCAGTCGATAAAAGATCACTTCCAGCATGATGCAGTCTGTATTAAACTGTATGGCAGTTGCTTCTTTTTCATTCCAGCTTACCATTTTTCACAGTCGGAGTGTGACAATCGTCTTGATTCCTAGAAACACATGATCATATCCATATTAGAATGTTGTATTAGTGTATTTAAAACTTTGTGTTAATACATCCAGCAGCCAGCTCGCCTCTGGTCTGACCCGACCGCTCACATACGTCAAGTATTTGCTTAGAAATCAATTTCAGAGCACTTTGTTCTCTTGTTCTCTAATCAGTTGGTGTTTGAGGATATTGCTGCTTCCTCACATGGAAAAGCAAACAGAAGACTCTTAAGAGGGTTGTACCTGAGGTTGCTTCACATGCGGGCAGGTACGGCTGTACAAGAACAAAGAGGACACAAGCAGATCAATCCAGGGTTGCACCCATGATCAGAATACATCTGTCTTGATGAAACCAGCTGAAATAAAGTAGCATTACCTTCGGGATGACACTAAGATGCTTTGGACAGAGACGCTGCGTGGGAAAACGCTCCTCAACTGATGAGAGATGATAACAAAGGTAGATTATAATGAATGTGGTTGACAAATTCCACTGACATATTCAGATATTCAAGATTTTCATACCCAGTCTTTTGTGATTTTCTCCAGTGGCACTGAACAATTTTCAGGCTCAATGAACGCCCACATTTTGATTTTGTAGTTTGACCACTCTAACAAAATAAAAGCAAAGAGGTTCATTAAAGAAGTCAAATCACACGGTCCGGTTCTTCTATAAAACATGCAATACATCTGGCGGATATCAGATCTTGTAAAGCAGTTCGTTCTCAATGTGTGCTTTGGCTTTTATGGGATCCTAAACTGAACAAGGACTCATTCATTCATCTCTCACCTACAGTAGACGTTCTGTTTGTGCATGGGTTTGGAAACACTGGCAGTAATTCCATTTTTCTAATCTAAAAAACTCAGATTGGATCACTAAGAAATCCAAAAGAAAGAAGTCAAGTTTACCACAATACAGGTTGTCATCAGGCACAGGAGGGCAGGTGTAGTTCCACTGCTGCAGGTCCCAGCTCACCACATCTCCGTCTGCACAGCCGTGCCTCCTCAGCTCCTCATCACTCCATTCTTTAGCCCACATCCTGAACAGGCTGATGTCCCCAAGCAAGCGACTCCCAGTCTCTGGTTGCACTGAACCGTTTGCATCAACATCATGTGACGCACCCAGTGTAAGTGTGCCATTTGGGGCCAGTTGCTGAGGTTGGTTGGCGTCCACGGAGAACTCATCCTGCCTGTTTCCGTTCACATAGATCCGCAGCCTCCGCGCTTTGCCAGACCAGGTGAGACAGA
Organism: Macroramphosus scolopax; assembly: GCA_901007825.1. Classification (NCBI taxonomy): domain Eukaryota; kingdom Metazoa; phylum Chordata; class Actinopteri; order Syngnathiformes; family Centriscidae; genus Macroramphosus; species Macroramphosus scolopax. The sequence goes on from CAAKHC010018764.1 coordinate 13,521, forward strand.
TGGAATGCCATTCATTCAATTCCAGCTGCCTGGTCAAGCGTCTTTCCACCCCAAAGAGCCAGACTGACAGCTGTGCACCTGTACCCCCGAGTCCCAGCTCTACGTGTCTTCCCCCTGGAGCTTTATAGACGAAACCTGTCCATTTTGTTGCATAGCTTTGACGCAAAAGCAGACACACACTCAGGTCCTTGAGGGCTGGTATGACAACATCGGGTTGCAGCTGCCACACACACGGACGACCACTGAACCGAAGCTTCTTACCCCAAAGGCTGGTGCTGCCAGAGGCTGACACATAGGAAGAAGAGCCACAGTCATAAAGATTGAACAACAACCACAGAGGATCAACCCTGAAATGATGATCAAAACAGTCAATAATACTCTACTTTATCTATCCTCCAATGGTTTAATTCTTACTTGAGCCCAGAAGACACACTGATAGCTGTACACACAGGCAGACAGTCAGGGAAGATAAACTTCTGACAGTTTTCATGGCAACAAAAAGAAATATCTTGACTGTCTGTCTTGACTGTCGGTCCAGTGGTTATCAGCTGTAGGGAACAATGATACAAAGTAAATCTTCCATTTGCTTTCACTTTGAAGAAACAGTTACTAGCGTATAGTCAAACATGTCTGGGACTTACCGTGACGATCTTCTTCGAATGGTCAAATCTTGACTCTTCATCTGATGACAAACTGAGGTATTTAGTGGGAAACAAACAACATCTGCTGATTAGACGCTGCCGGAGCCAAACGTGTACTGGCAAGTCTCACTTTATTTCTCTGAGGAGACTTCCACACCCTCTCCCTTTGGTTCCCTGAGTTACTCATTAATCATCCGCAATAAAACATAAGTATCAACCCCGATAGCACTAAAACCACGTGTAACCTATTTAAAAGTGAATTTCTATTTGCTGTCTCATTGACACCTCGCAGCCCTTTGAGTCCAACAGGACTTTATCTTGTCGTGTTAGTTCCAGTGGCTCGGAGAGAGTTTTAATGCTACTGGTGATCCTCACAAGGCTTGAAGGAAGGACTATAGGGTGTGGGGGGAAAATGGGAACTGTTTGTACAGCTATTGGATCTGGACCACCCTTATGACATCATCAACATTGTTTTTCTGCATTCAAAGAAACATCTTCAACACAAGATGATTTTCAGCAGAATCATCTGCATAGATTGCTTTGCTATTTACAAATCTGAATGTATTCAATTTATAGTAAATACGTTGCAATATAACTCTCATCATGGGTTCTGACAAGTTTGCCGGTACCACAATGATGGATCCCATAAGTTTAAATGGCTGTTTGAGGATCATAAAACCTCCTGTAAACAATCAAAGTAATAGTTTTTATTGCTCTTGTGTATCATAATCATCAAGTTATTACCAGTCAGACAAATAAATCAAATTGGCACCTATGTGTGATGCATGATGGTCATGTCTGGTCTTGCTTCCTGTCTGTGTTTAGACCTGAAGGAGCAACAGGTCTGCGGTTCGTCGCTCATGCAGGGGACAATTACTTACAACCACTGAATGTTACGCCACCAGGTTCTTCATACCCAAACCATCCTGTGTGAGAGTGATGGAATGCTTTGAAGGAGTACGTCCACCCAGTGGCCAAGAGGTGTATTACAACTATGTGCTCTTGAGGTGGCAAAACTAACTGTTGAACATGGCTCTCACGTTCCACATGTCCTGTTTCAGTGCTAACAAAAGAATAGTGGTAGCAGAGTATGGAAGGTTTAATACCACCCCCCCCCCCCCCCCCCCCCCCCCCCCCCCCCCCCCCCCCCCCCGCCCCCCTCCAACCACCCACCCACTGGCAAACCCTCATACACAGTCGTTTTGTGGAAACACTCATGAACAAAGGTCTCATTCACGCTATTCCTGTCTGAGAATTGAGAGGTCAGAAAAGGGTTTAGGGGGGAATATGAGAAGACTAAGTGTGACGTGCGGTGGTGCCCATATGGGAACCTGGAAGGATTCATTGGCCCATTGGGTGGCGACCTCTATTACGTCAGAGTGATGTAGAATGAAGGGGATTCCCAAAAGAGGTTTCCCACAGTCTCCTCCTGCTGAGTCTGAGTATGTTTTTTAATCGTGGAAGAACACGCTGGCACTGAACAAGTAATGTTTGATCTCTTTTTATTATCCCAAGCATTTGGTATTCACAGCATTACTTTGTGTAAATTTCTGGATCATTGGAAACTGGTATCAGATTTTAAAACTCTAATATGAGAACAGGATTCTTTTTCGGATTGTTCCTGCAGCTGCGAGGGACCTTGGGCAGTTTGTCAATGGAGGCGTGGCTATATGCTGCCATACTTATGGTAAATATGAATTATGAGCTGTTTTGTTAAGAGATTACACCTTGTCATATTTTACATTTACATTATTTCACATGTGCATTTCGTCAGGTTCGGTGTGTGCAAGTGCGATCTGAGCCAGGCTGTGATCCAACAGAGTTCTTACACCCCAACGGCAGTTGTGTTGCTTGTCATGTCTGTGGGCCGGGAGAGCAGCTCTCTGAGGTAACACACACAATGCATCAGCAAAGGAGCTTTTTCTCCCCTTAGCTTTCCCTTCGTTTCCCTTCTTGCTCCCTGACTCCAAGTCTATATCTCTCTCAGGACTGTGGCTTTGGGGATGGGGGTGAAGGTGTCTGTGTGGCGTGTAAACACAGGACTTTCAGCGCAGGTACAGATGTTGACCCCTGCAAAAGATGCACCCAGTGTAATCTGCTGAACCGTCTGGAGGAGGCGACATGCTCGTCCACCGGTGATGCTCTGTGTGGGGAGTGCCTGCCAGGGTGAGTGACACCCACACCCACCGAAATACTAGCCTGCCTATAAGTGTGATCATGTGTGTGTGTGTGTGTGTGTGTGTGTGTGTGTGTGTGTGTACAGGTATTATGAGCTCAGGAGCATCACTGGAGAAGCGGAGCTGCCCTGCGTTCCTTGTTACAATAGTGACACAGTCCGTAAAAACTGTTGGCTTTTGACAGCTCCACCCTCCGAAGCAGGTAACATCAACCAGCAGCTGAAGGACGACACAACGACCTTCCACTTCTATAAAACACTTTTAATTATTGTTCATTTTCCAGTGTCACAGAAAAGTTATAGTTTTTGTGTTCTCTGACAGAGTTTGCTGTTACTGCGCCCAGGGGAAACTTCAAAGTACCTCAAGAGAGTAGTGAGTAACACTTTCAAAGTCTTTTCCAGATCTTGTATTTAATCTGACATGACTCGTTTTGTTTTTTAAATTCTGAAGGGATAAAAGAAGAGACATATTCAGTGATTCTGATTGGCTCAGCAGCAGCTTCTTTGATATCCGTGGCTGCGCTGCTGCTTTGGGGTTTCCTTCTGACTGTTGAGAGATTCAGTAAGTTAGTTCCATTTCCAGCGTTTCTTTCCACATGGGTTTTATTTGCTTCATTCGATATGTGTTTTGTCTTATTTGTAATGTTCAGAGCAGGTCCGTGACTACTGTCCAGGGCCTGAGCGGTTGTTTTCTGATACAGATGTTGAGCACCAACCTCTGCCTAGCACCACAGAGGGCGCAGCCAAACCACCAAAGCCCCCTTCACTGGCACTTACCCTGACTGAAGATCCCCAAAGGTGGCTCACAAATGCTGCTTAATGTGTCATTACATCAGCTGCGAGACCCATTTACCTGTGTCTGTTTACATACAATTAATTTACAATATAAATTACTTCTACACCCAGATGCCTCAAGTCACTTAGCCATGAGAACCGGGTGCATCCTACTTCTGTTGTGATTAATGTCACCACCAACGTCAAGGCCTCTCGTCACAAAAAGGACAACCCTCTCATCTCACAGGAGGAGCAGCAAGGCAGCATGGAGGAGGTACTGTATTGTCAACTAATGTACAGTATCTGTGTCTTTAAATCATGGTGGTAAAACAGGTTAAACAGCATTGCAAGCTTTTGGAAATAGCTGCTTTCCAGTGAATTGTGCCATTAAAAGCTTACTTCTATAGAATTGACTGACTGATTCAAACTGCAGCTTGGAAGTCAGTACATCCACATTTTGTACTGACTGGTAATATATGAGTTCCATACAGGGATTTTAGGAACACTGATGACTTAAAGCCATGCGCTCTTTATGGTCATGAGACGAACTATTAAGAGTTTGTGTCTGTATTAGCAACTTTAAAAAGTCTGTTCAAACCCATGAAGAGAGCTGAGGTCTTGTGATCTTTGCTTTCGAGAGTTAAGCAATCACCCCTGTGCAAAGGGGGTGAATGGAATTTCATACAGGGTGACATAAGCCCTGAATGACCAGGAAGCTGCTTCCCAGCAGCAGATGTTATCATGTCTTTTTTTCGTCTTTTTTTGGAAACAGTTTCTTCTGTAAAAGAACGAACAAACGAATGAATGAATGAATGCATGAATGAATGAATGAATGCACTGCAGTATTATAATACTACTCTAATTTGACCTGATGACTGTTTGCTACTTTATTATTTTGGTGACTCCATAAGATCCTTGATAATTAATGCCCATGTAAGATTAATGTGAGAATCGATTCCTTTTTATTTCTGTAATCGTTTCTCTGTCATCATCAGATGGAGCAGAAGCTGCAGAGAATATGGGAGATGGCTCAAGGTACATATGTTGTCCTCCTGTCAAAGCAATCGTGCCATGACTCCTCCTTCTTACCTCTTTGTAACATAGTTTTCCAGATGTTCACACCACAGAAAATTGTTTATTCAAGGGCTTCTTGACATGTTAGACAAAGAGTTAAGTAGTTTGTAACTCATGTTGCTGTTTTTATTTCTACTGTTCTGGTAGGTCAGGGCATTGAGATGCTGGACTATGACTCAGTCCAGGACTTGTCCCTGCTGCTTGATTCTGCTGACAACAGGAACTCGCTGATACGACTAGGACGGTCTTTGGGCGTCCCACCTCAAGTCATTGCTCATCTAGAAGGATTCCAGGATCTCTTTCAGTACCTGTGCACCTCCACCTACACACTGCTGCCCCAACTGGCCCAGGCTGCTGCGCTCTTGCCTAATCCCGAAGTTGTTGCTAGGATACACCGAGCTGTGGTGACCACGTAAACCCTTGGGATGTGTCACCATGAATCGAACTGATACACACGAGTTCTGACTCACTTTATGCAATGACATTGTAACCAGCTGGATTAGAACTATAACTGATAACGATGAGCTTTAATTCATAAATGATTGTTTGTTTGTTGTGCGACTACGTATGATGAATGTGTTACAGGATCCATGTGAATGTTTTATTGGATGTCACATGACTCATGGTGAATATACTTTTTTCTATAAATTTCTCTTGATCACATATTAATGTATTTAACTCAACTTCACAATTTCAACTATGTATATCATTGTATATTTTGAACAGCTCATTCCACCTAAACTATACAATTCTTTAATTTATGTAAATCCTCTCTATCTTTAACAGCACATTCACTCTTGTATATATTTTATGCTCTTATTCCTACTTTCTAGTAATTCTACAATTCACTTCACATCGTTCTTGTATGATGAAGTTTGTGACGAATAAACTTTGGCTTTGATTTTGTGGAAAAAAACATAATTTGTGCTCAGAATGCTAACTTGCATAACTTGTAACTGAACCCTGTATGCAGTGTTACTTCCTGTTTACCATGTAAAATAGATGAGAGGCCCTCTGGCTAAAGCATGTGAGACCAACCAGGACAGAGGATTTAGTGTTCAGAGCAGGAGAAAGATCATCGAGCCCTGAGAAAATTTGTTATTATCTGGGAGGGGTCGTCCAACTCACCATTTTCTTTATTCTTTGACTGTGCATATACCTCAGCGCCTTCAATCTGGTAAGGTTTCTCATTTTTTCTCACAATCAGGGCTTTTTAACAGATTCCAGCAGGTCAGAAGATAAAGACTAATCCAAAAAGATAAGAATTAACAAATTATCAATGACTCGTTAAATATATTATGCTCTGTGAATTCCAGAAGCCGAAGGCAAAAGTATGTGATACCTATAAGAATTCCATTTTCTGTGTTACTGAACTTGATTGTTTCATGAAAGTACCTTCATGTTTTTTATTAACTGACTTAAAAACTTAATTTTTGCTTGTATGCACTTGTGGCTTCAATTTCTATGTTTTAGGATGTAATAACATCCTATAAACATTAGAGGACGCTCTTGAGTGACCTAGCAATCTGTCATTTGTGTAGATCGTCTATTCAAAACAGGAATGGCTATTACTCACCCAAATGTCAACACTTTGCGGTTTGAATAACGTTTTGTTGCGAGCCGTATAATTTTTGAGTAAACGTACTTACAATTTATATTTTTGCTATTTCCCATATCCAGCCAACTCCAAAAGATTGCAGAGGAATTTTTTTTTATCTCTTTTTTCTTTTACAATTATTTGACAGCTTAAGTCAAATAGTTAATTCTCAGATAAAATTGTGATATTAAAATGGAATATGTTGGCTGCTGAAGACTAAACTTATTCATTTTTTTGTCATGTGCTCTTACATAAGGCAGTGTTTAATAGTCTCCCTGTGACATTTCAAACTTTTGCGGCCTTGAGCAGTTCCAACAAAGCGATATTACCTTTCTAACATGGTTATTTTCTGGTAATTTATTTTCCTCTCCTATGTATCTTAAAAATCACAACCCTACCTGTAATGGAATTGTGTAACATAATGTTATCGGTAGTATTAATGTATTGAATGACCCGAGTCAAAGCTCCTAAAAAATGTACACAGCAGTTATTTGTAGCTTTACGCTGTACTGTGTAATTGTTGGTTTCCGGAAACGGGAGGAAGTGAGTCCTCATGGCCTCTCGCTGATCTTTGGTGTCCACGTCCCCGTGGTGTCCGAGTCCTACCGGCTGCGATGTGTTACGCGCCCCGGCTTTAGAAAAAAAAACAGAGAAGGAAAACTTATAGAAATGGCGGAGGGCTCAACGACTCTCAAGGGCTTGCGAGCCCAAATGGGTAAGACAAATCTTGGCAGTCATAGTTGTTCTTGACAAAGTTTTGCATTAATCACTTTGTCATGTTCGCTGGCAGTTCCGCTTACCAGGTTATTTGAACGAGTTGTAACGCGGTCAGCTTGTCAGGCTAGTAACGTTAGCTCGATTTGACAATGGACGCGGATGTATTAGCTACTTACTATTACATTAATTGTCATAACTGTGACTGCACCGAACCCAGCTAACTGATAGCTGTGACAACGAATGCACAAGGAAGCTGAACGCATTAGTTTAACTTGGGAAACGTTAAGTATTTGTAACGTTGATTAACGTTAGCTAAAGTTGTAACGTTATCCTGTAGCCCGAGAACCGTTTGACATTTCACTACTTTTTTGCGCCCAGCACGCCTCACAATATTTTGCTCGCCGCATTTTATTCGCATTTTTACGTAGTGAGTATGCCTGATTGTCTTAAACAAGTTCAACAAAAGCAGAAATGCCTGTCAAATAAAACTAACGATCCTCTGTCTTAGATAACGTAGCTTTAGCTCATCACTTGGGGATTGAGTGAGTGATCCTCTGCTATCCCTGACAGGAAGAGGTCAGAGTTGGGTTTATATGTGTTCGAATTCACGTTAACACTGATCTCTGTGTATTTCCAGTCGAAGTAGCAAATTAACTTTACTTCTGCAGCCTCAGGATGAGCCGGTTGCCAGTGTATCAGCAGTTTAGTTGCTTCCTGCTCTGTCTCGTGCTAAATGTCTTTCCTTGTTATATCCATCGGTCGCTATTTGTTGACATATGGCATAATCCCCTCCATTATACATGACGGCTAACTATAACAATGTCTGACCTCAATTTTTAGATAAAGCTGTTGTGCCAGACAGAGACTCTGGTCTCAGAGGAGCTGCTAAGTTGAATGCCATGAAATATCTTGGTGCAGCGATGTGGTTTTTGATCCCATGTCACAAATCATTTTGATCAGCAAAACCACATTATATTTCACAAGCGTATGCCAACTGCAGCAGCAGACATTTTTTTTTTATCAGTGCTCTTTATCCATCTCACAGAGGGCCCCTCTCAGACATGGATGTTCACTGTGTCTGCATCTTCGGCCATGAATGCACAGTTTGTTTTGACTGGAGCTGCACTTGGGTCTTTTGATTTTTTTTACTGTTTTAGGGTTAAAGGGAGTTTTCGGCATACCCAGTGAGGGTGTAGGTATGTGTTCCTCCTGGCTGGACGGTATTTAATGCTGATCTTCCTGTTTCTTTAAACTTTTCCATTCAGTATTTTCAATGTGGAATTTTCATCCACCCAGTTTTGTGGTTTCATGAAAATGTCCACAAAGTTTAGAGTGAAGTGTTGGAATCCTGGCTTTGTGAGGAATAACATTGTGTCCTCCTGGGCATTTTCAACTACAACCAGTAGACATTTGTTCTGCCTTCAGTCAGACTGACAATGATGGAATAATGTCAGGAATCTAGCTCATGTGCATGGTCATTTCCACAAGAATGTGAGCTAAAGGAAAACGTACCCTGTCATAATGAAGGAAAATCACATCACTGCAAGGTTATCCTGATCTTCACCCAACATTCGCTGCTAAAGAATTAAAAGCATGAGAAATATTTCGAGGAGGAAATGGATCAGGCTAATTTTTAATTGTGTTCTTTCTTGGATCTGTCCTCTTAGCTCATCTTTTTATTTCACTGATAGCATGTGTTACAGTACAAGTGTGTACACACACATACACAGTCATTATTTGAATAACAAAACATGCTGATTTGTATAGGCTGTACCCAAGGTCAGTCTACCATTAATCATTGCGTACATCAACATCATTTGTGTGTGTGTGTCTAGTTTCTTTTTCGGTGCTTATTGTTTCTCTTTGATTTCATTTGCTAAAGTATGTAAGTTCTCTCACAGCCTTTTCTATAGATTTAGGATAGATTTGGAGAATAAATGACCAGTTTTTATCTGATCGGATGTCCACTTTGTATCATAACTTTCAATCTTTGGATGAATGCCAGCATCAACATCCAACTACCTACACATTATGAAACAGACTGTGAGAGATGTCCACATTTCTATTCATATGGTATCTAGGTCACATAATGCAGAAAGCCATAGGGGAGTGTGTGTAATGCTACACTTCATCATTTTGGATCTTACATATCCAGTAACTAGTAGTTCAACAAATCTGGTTTCAACGTTTGCAATTTTTTGCCACCTGTGCTGTATCGAACAATTCTATTGTATTCTATTCATAAAGATAGTGAACCATTATTTGTATAAAAAAGATAAAGCTATAACATAGCATAACCCTATAAAGTCTTTACACTCTGATTCCGCCGCTGACAATGTTTCAGAAAGAGACAGATAAAGGAGTGAAGAAAGAATTAAATTAATGAGTGTAATCAATAATGGTTCTGTAGATCCATTTCATGCCCATGCAGTAGAATGTTGTACACCCGGTAGAAGAGACTCCTGGGATGTATCATCCTGCTCGTACTGCAAATAGCCAAGCTTACCTTTGCATGACAAAGTCTAGAGTAATCCCATAGAAGATCTGGTGTGTTTCTGTGTGCATGTGTGTGCACGTGTGTGAGCATGCATCAGCAGTGTTATCTAAGGACCTGTAACGTTAAGCCAGCGATGGGGCACTGTGAAGCACAGATGGCCGCAGTTGTTAATGTTGTCATTCCATTTAGGATCTAGATAAAAATGTTTCACTGTGTTTTAACGAAAGAAAGAAGCTAATTGGTCATTCATGTTGTTTTGGTCAGTCAATTGACCTATTATAATAATTGGGAGGAGAGAATTATCCCTGCATAGTCAGTGTACTCAGCTTGTTCACCCTTGCATTAGGCAGCGCAGATACTTCCTGTGCAACAAGCTCCTGATTTGTACTATGCTCCAGGGCACAGTAAACTCTGCCGTTTGAAGAGGGGAAAGAAAAGAGACCTGACCCACTGGTTGACTCTCCACTACAGCATATGTTCTCTGTACCAACAGTGTCTATGTGACAGACTGCCAACAGTACTGTCTTATGATCTTGCTTATTTAGAAAACTAGCATTTGATCAGTGTTAATTTGAGCACAAGTGTCATGGTGTAATTCAGGCTGGCCTGCTTCTTAAGTGTTTCTCTGTCTGGCCTGCACCAACGGTGGTCTTTACTGCTGCCACAATAAGCCATCAGCCTGAGTGTTTTCACATCTAATCAATAAGTAATGCTGCACTCAGAATGTTTTCCATTGTTTATTCAGCTACTTCAGCTTCCTTAAAGGCTAGGCAATGTATCTAATATACTTGTTCAATATGCACACTGCACTACGGGTTATATGCACACGTATACCGGTACTTATTTTCATCATGATTTGAAGCATCATGCTGATCTTATTGGGTGGAAATGGCAACTGCCATCAACTGCACACTGAATCTTTAACACAGGTTTTGCCTGATGATAAAACCTTAACCTGTCTGAACAAGTTATTGTCATTCTAAAATAATGTCGTTGATGATAAAACAGATGCCAGTTGAACAACTACTTGTGCATGGCTACTTGACTACTTACCTCTTGATGCATTCAGAAGAGTCTGTTGATGCTCTAGCTGTGATGTATGTTAATTTGTGCGAATCTCCATAGTGATGAGAGTCTTTGTCTCTGATTGGCTCTTTTCGTTTCTATGAGCACACCTGGCTCTCTTGAGGGCGGTTGGGAAAACAAGATATCTTCCCATAACTCAAAATCAGTTACGTCATTGTTT